>LPNX010824506.1:3276-178073 GCA_001517045.1 Pseudotsuga menziesii | reverse complement strand
TAGCACCATATCACCCCTAATTTGACCTTGTGGGACCCATTTGAATCATTTCCCTATTTTAAGGAAGTGGGCCCTACTTGTGTATTTCATGGTGTTAGATCTATCGCTTTGGTCCTCCTAGGTGGCCTAACTCATTCATTGGTTGAAACATTCCTAATATCTTAAGCCTCTTCAACCACACTTAAACTCTTGGGCTCACCTAAGCTTGCATTGGTTTCCGTAACTCAATTTACACACTCTCCTATGAACCTTTGCTTTGGCTAATCTTCTTTGATTGGTTATAGGGTCTCCCCCTTGGTTGTGGTTCTTCATAATCTAAAGTGAAGATTGCCTCAGTTGACGTGACTCCCAGCTTGCATTGGGAACCGTTGCACTTCTTGGGTCACCTCTTTAGTTGTCCATCTCCTCCACCGTCCCGGATGGGATACCTTTAGGGACAACTACAAGTTGTGTGATAACAGGTTACACTAGGATTTAGATAGAAATTAAAAAAAAAACTAAACAAATTCGTTTTCATTTACCTGCTAGGTCGTGGTTCCACAAAAGAGATCGGATTGGGTAACTCGCTCGAGTCAATGCCTAACCCACCCGAGTCGACCGGTTGGTCAATAACTCGGCCGATTCACGCTATAACTCGGACCCTGACTCGATTTTTCTGCAGACTTGAGTCGGTCTAGGGTCGACTCGGCCGAGTCTGAGTCCGAGTTAACCGAGTTTTAAAACACTGTCAGAGACTATGTTTAGAGGGGTGTTGTGGAGCTATAGTACATATCTACCGAGGAGGAGGTGGTTGACATCCTAACAAAGTCTTTGGGGAGAGGGAAGCATATTCACTTCAGAGATAAGTTGGGGGTGGTGAAGAACACTTTCCTCGGTAAGAGGAGTGTTGAAAAGATACCAAGGAAATGTTGTTCACCTTATGATGCCTTGGGGTGGACAAGGACATTAAAAAGTGGTCCCTAGTACTTTAAAAAGCAATATGTATTTTTTTTTTAATAAAGTCACTTTATAAAGTGGTTCTAGGTTATAAAATTAAATTGACTTAATGAGACTTTAAGTGAGAATTTAATTAAAAGGGCACTTACATATTTGAATGAAAAAGTGGTTTTATTTCATTTAATGAGGCATTATGAGAAATTAATGTGCGCCCCAGATCTCATCTAATCAACTTTAAATCATAGCCATTGATTTGATGAAGGTTTTTTTAATAAAGTCAATTTTTAAAGTGGTTCGAGGTTATAAAATTAAATTGACTTAATGAGACTTTAAGTGAGAATTTAATTAAAAGGGCACTTACATATTTGAATGAAAAAGTGGTTATATTTTCATTTAATGAGGCATTATGAGAAATTAATGTGCGCCCCAGATCTCATCTAATCAACTTTAAATCATAGCCATTGATTTGATGGAGGTGGTTACCTCAAACAAAACGAGGGAAAAGGAAATCATTCATTGTGATCTGAGAGATTTGGAGAGCAAGAGAGAAAAAGAGAGAAGAGAAGGGTTTTGGAGAGAAGTCGATCCCTTTTGTGAGAGAGAAGAAAAATGGCACAAATCCCAAAGTTTTGAGTGTGGCTCAATTCCCAGAGAAGAGCAGCAAGTACAGAAATGAAGGAGACCATACAACAGGCACAAATTTTGAGATAGGGCCGTACTGTACTATACCATACAGCAGCATGAAAATCGAGACAGGCTTGGCACAATTTTCGAGGTAAAAGGACAGCATTTAATGCTGTGCAGACCATACAGGGCGTGTTTTTCAATGAAGGAAAATGCTGGTACAGTGCACAGAAATTGAGGAGCAGTAGCTGGTACAGTTGACACATGTGGGCCGTATAGGCACAGTTTTCGAGGTGCTGAAATTTCAGACTGTTAGCAGGCCATATAGCAATTTCTGGAAGTGATTCTGACGCATATTTCGAGAAGAAATACTGTGATAAGTAATGCTGTTGTAATTTTGAAGTTTTTCCTGAGGAAATAAAAATTCTCTCTGAACAGGTTTTCCCTTCGGGGTTTTATCCTTGACCATTTTGGTCAAAAATTACTGAGTAATTTTTATGTGTCGCTGTCATAAAATTTCTGAGTATGAATGTGTGACTGTCATAAAATTCTGAGTAGTTAAAAAGTTGAAACATTTCCTTGTGTTTCAAGAGAAAGTCATTTTTCATGTATGTAATGTGATGTTACAATGTTGGGGTTTGGGCATTAAACCTTGCATGAAAAACCAAACTTGAAACCGGGTTGGGAATTAAAAATTTTCTGTAACAACATCATTTTACTCAATAATCCCATCCCATTGACCTACTTTTGTGGTCATTAGTCAGACATTAATAAAATTATCTGATCTTATCTAAATTCCCCATCGGTAATTTTCTTGAGGATGGTTTTAGCGTGAAGAGTTTGTGGCTTGAAGGACCAAGTAAACAATTCGAGAGAAGAGTCCAGCCTAGCTGAGATTATCTGTTGGATTCCCAGTAGTAGACCTCAGTGGACTAGTTGGTTCATGGCCTTTGACATTTCATTAGTGAAAGTAATTTTGATTTCTCCTATATAGGATCCGGTGAAGCTCAGATCAGAATACGAGCTTGCCCCTTCTAAATTCCTCCTTATTGAGCTGATTGGAGAAAAAGCCATTGCAGTAGGGCAGTGTCTTGCGTCTAGATCAATCTTCAACAGAGTTTCCTGACACCCTTATGGACCACTTTATGCAGCACAGAGGTCTCAGGGGAAGGAGAGTTCCCTAGGGATTAGTTGGGAAGCAAATTTGTGCATTGTCTGAACTTGGCAAGTGTATTTCAAAAGTTGGTACGTTCAAAAAATAAATATCAATCCTAGTGATCTTCTACAGACTCATTTCCTTTACAACATTTTTCCTGTTACATTCATTTAAATTGTTTCAAGGTAGCTATTAAAAACAAGATTTGTGATTATGCTGGCAAGCATGTGTTGTCCATAATTTATAAGGCCTGGATCCTTTTGTGAATAGAAGACCTTTATGTGCCTGGAATGGCAATGTCTAATAGACATACAGTTCTGTATGGCTGACTTATATTTGTAATGATTGTTACGACTTGTATGAATCAAGAATTTGGGCAGTACTCTGAATCTGAAAGATAAAATGGTGTGAAAGATCTTAAAGACTTGTTTAGAAATGGGCATTTGCATGTAGGAAAAAATATGAATGATATGCCTTTCAGTCATTATTGAGTTAACGAATAATTCAAGTTGCTTATATGATGTTCTGTTTAAATCAAAAGGGAATAAATTCAGATTCAACAGGTTGGGACTTGTCGAAACCATATGACTGTGCATGTATATATTTAGCTCTATCTAATCTTATATGGGGTTGTCCAATAAAACATAAATCCAGACGACCCTTCAAAAGTTCCTATGAACAGTGTTGGTAAATAAATAAGTTGTTGGGAACTTATAATGTGTAGGAAATGAACAACCATCATTAAATGGGAGCCAAGCACAAAATAGGAAGTGAAAGCTACAGGAAATTTGAAAATGCATAGACAAAACTCATAAAGGTCTTCCAATGAACAACTAGGACCTTAATAAACCACTTGGAAGAGCACATGAATATACAGAATATTGGGTTCGCAATTGGCATGCCCTTGACCATTGATGTGCCTAGATTGTGAACCAAGTTTATTGGGATTCTTAAAACTAACTTGAACCAAGTTTATTGCTTCTTAAAACTAACTTAAGAAGCAATAAACTTGGTTCAAGTTAACTTAAGGATTGTTCAAAACTTTTGAATTAGACTTTGGAAAAATTGACTGGCAAATTAAACTAAGGAAAATAGACTTGAAAATTAGCTGATTGTGTTGGGTGTCTGGGCTTTTAGAGAATGCACGAGGACCCCAGTGAACCTACTATAGCTCAGGAAACTCATTGTCAAACCTTCCTTTTCAGTCTGGGTTGTTTTTGTAAGAACTAACCCCGGACACAATCAATAAGCAGTTGACTGCATGTAAGTCGATTTTAGAAATCAACTAGGGAAAATTGATTTGAGGTAGAGGATTGTAAGAAAATCAACTTGAGACAAGATAAGATAATAGTGCTAAAATGTCATCAAAATACAATGATATAAATGACAACCAAAAAAAGAGAATCACAAGATCTAGGCAAACCCTATGAGGTGCAAGGCCCTAGCTTTACATCAACAATGTAAATGGAAATAAAAGTAAGAGGAGGGAGAAGAGGCCTCCTTGTCCTCAACAGTCACTACGAAGGTCCCGATGCAAATCCTGATGATGTCATTCAGAAAGAACCTAGGACTAAGGGGGGGATTAACTATACATTCCTGGGAGGAGATGTGGATCAAGAAGAGAGGAGAGAGAATTGAGAAAACCTGTCTCTCCTAACATCCAAGGACAAGGGGAAGAAACTCGTAGTGTATGAATATACGAGGGGAAGAAACTCATATCATATGAATATGTTTCTCTCTCTACATAAACATATATAGAAAAACAAAAACACACATACATATAGATGTGGTGGACCACCTTGGGTCGAAGTGTAGTTCACTAAGATGATGTATGGATGAATATTTTTCATATTGTGATTCAGAATGTGATACATTACTCTAGGTTTTTTTTAAATGCTCCATTACTTAGAAACATATTCATTCATATATATATAATTGTTGAAAACATCGGTATTAGCCAAAAAATATTGCTAGGGGTTTGGACATAGGGACTTGGGTATACATCAGCATTAGCCCAAAAAATTGCGAAGGGTCCAGACATGGAGACATGAGAAATTGGTGAAAAAATAAGCAAAATTTGACAAACCACAGCAAGCATAAAAAAAATACAAAATAAAGTTATTTTTTCATTTCTTATAAATATAAAACGAAAGCAACATAAAATAAGCTCACTGGCACATAAATAAGTAAAAAATTTAAAAACAATGATATATATATATATATATATATATATATATGTCAGCCCATGGGAGCAGAGCAAGTGGTAAAGTTGAAACGTTGTAAATGGAAGGTCTCGTGTTCAAATCCCTGCAAACTTACCCGTGCGCCACGGTTCGGGCCCTACGGATGCACCTAGAGGCATAGTGGTAGCGAGATTGGATCCCTGTGTTAAAGTTAGTGCATCTACGAGACCCATTCTCTGTTGATGTATTTGTAACTTCGGAATGTATTCACTTGTATATTTCATATTGTATTTCATTATACCCTGACGAAGATGTTTGTTCCTCCGATCGAGAGAGTCATTAATGTAATTAAGTCATGTCAAGTCATTGAGGTTAACCCTCCATTGTATGTCGGGGCATTAGACCCCTCAGTTGAGTTATATTAGGGTTATTAGACTCTCCTAGAGAACTCGGCCCTGTAGGGAAAATGTCAAGTGGAAAATAGATATAAATAGAGAGTGAGACTCTCTATTTAAAAAATACACTCACTCATCAATAGTGCATGAGAGAGAAAGGACTAGCTCGCACAAGTGAGAGAGAGAACAGCTATTGAAGATCATCTTTATTCTTTTGGGTTTTACTTTTGCTACCGGTGCTCATTCTATCTCTGAGGAAGTTGCGGGGTTTTCTCCTTTATGGTTTCCTCTAGGAAAAATCTGTGTCTCTTGTGATTATTGTTCTCTCAAATAAGATCCTAGATCATATTGATTAAACTGTAAAAATCTAACATGGTATCAAAGCTAACATGAGAAGAAGACACTGTGCAGCTACAGAAGCTAGGGCTTCTTAATTTTTGGGTTTCTCTCCACAGATCATCAGCAAAAGAAGGCTAGGCTAACTCTCCTTTGAAGGGCGCATCTTCTTGTCGAAGCAAAATCTGATTCTGGGCATTTTCAGTTTTTGGCGTGTCACTACTGCGGGAAATTAGGGCTTTTCACAGAATTGGATTTTTTGAGTGAGCCCGGCATAGGATCGTTCTCCTCCTCAAAATCGAAATTTAGAGACCAAGATCCAAAAATTTTGGTTGGGTAAAACTCTCGAAAAGTCAAACCCTAATTTGACCCCAGACCAGAAAACCAGCACTGCAAAAGATCAGCTCGAGATCCAGTCCGGGCATCTCAAATTGGTAACATCTAAATCTTTTGTATTTCCATTTGAGGTTCTCATTAAAGATGTCTCATCACACCAAGCTTGATGAGAAGCTTGAAGGAGTTGATAACTTATGAGCATGGAAGTATAGGATTTCACTTGTTCTTGAAGAAAATGAATTGGACACCTACATAAGTGGAGAGGTTCCAGTTCCAGAGGGAGATGAGGCTCAAACCTTACACAAGAAGAACTTGGTCAAGGCCAAAAGGATTATTGTTGGTTCTATCAAGGATCACCTTATACCACATGTGTCTTCCTTAAAGACACCTAAAGAGATGTTTGATTCCTTGACCAAGCTATTTGAAGGAAAGAACATAAATCGGAAGATGACTTCGCGAAATCAGTTGAAGAATGTAAAAATCCAGAATGAAGAGACCATACAGTCATACTTTACAAGGGTCTCTCAAATCAAAGAGCCACTTGAAATTGTGGAAGAAGACGTAGAGAACGGAGAAATTGTGATGACCACCTTGAATGGTCTCCCTAGGTCATGGGACTCCTTTATTCAAGGAATTTGTGCTAGAAGAAAGTTAATCACCTTCAGTAGGATGTGGGATGAATGCTCACAAGAAGAAGCTCAAATCGTAGCCCGAGAAGAAAAGATGGGAAATGAAGATCAAGCTCTCACAGCACACACCAAGAATCACAAAAGGGAGCACTATGATCACAAGAAAGGAAAGCTTCATCACCAAAATCAGAAAGATAACCCTAGAAGATCTAGCAGAGATCTATCTAATGTTAGATGCTATACATGTAATGAGAAGGTACACTTATCCAACGATTGTCCTAGAAATAAACGTGGCTCTCACAAGAAGAAGAAGAACAAAAGAAGACATCATGCTCACACTGCAGAGGATGATGAACCTCCCAGGAAGAGAGCCAAAGAAGAAAGTAACGATTCTTCAAGCGATGAAGAGTATGTTTTGATTTCTGCCCTCACAGGAATTGTTACACATGGAAGCAATGATTGGCTCATAGATAGTGGGGCTTCCAAGCATGTGACAAAATTTAAAGAATCTTGTGTGAATCTATCCGAACATGAGTCACCCCACAAAGTGAAACTTGGCGATGACTACCAGTATCCTATAAACGGAAGTGGGGAAGCTTCCTATAAGCTAGACTCTAGAAAATCTATGAAGATGAAAGATGTCTTGTTTGTACCAGGACTAAAGAAGGATCTTCTCTCCATATCTGCATTGGATGCAAAAGGTATGAGCGTTGCATTTGTAGATGGCCAAGTCCTTATGTGGCCAAAGGGAAAGACCATAGATGATGCAGTAGTGATTGGAGTGCAAGAGGGAGGCTTATACAAATTAAAGGGCCAACCAGAACAAGCTTTGGTCCATGACTCAGTAGAGCCAAGTGAACTTTGGCATAGAAGGCTTGCACATGTACACTATAGGGCACTACCACTTGCAAGCAAAGTTGTTGAAGGTATTCCAAAAATCCAGGCAAAGCATGAAGGCATTTGCAAAGGATGTGCCAAGGGAAAGGACGCAAAGAAGACATTTCCAAGTAGCGAGAGCAAGGCAAAAGGAATCTTGGAAATTATCCACTCCGATGTATGCGATCTAATGTCATCCAGTTCATTGAGTGGGTATGTATATTATGTTTCTTCCATTGATGATTTTTCTAGGAAGACATGGATATATTTCTTGAAAAGCAAGGATGAAGTATTCAGTAAGTTCAAGGAATTCAAAGCCTTGAGCGAGAACCACATAGAGAAGAAAATCAAGACCTTTCGATCAGACAATGGCGGAGAATTCACATCAGATGAATTCAAGGAATTATGTAGAGAGTCGAGGATTAAGAGGGAGTTGACCACTCCATATAATCCACAACATAATGGAGTTGCAGAAAGGAAGAATAGAACGATTATTGAAGCAGCAAGGGCAATGCTTCATGATCAAGATCTTCCTATGCATCTATGGGCACAAGCTGCTAGGACAGTTGTGTATGTACAAAATCGTACTCCGCATAGAGTACTTGAGAACAAGACACCAGAAGAAGCTTTCTCCGACAAGAAACCAGAAGTCAGCCATCTCAGAATATTTGGTTGCCCAGTGTACATACACATTTCGAAAGAGAAGAGGACGAAGTTAGATCCTTCAGGAAAGAAGGGTATATTTGTGGAATATGGTGAAAGCTCGAAGGCTCGAAGGCTTACAAAATATATTTCTCAGGATTCAAGAAGATCGACATCAGCAGGGACGTGACATTTGATGAAGACTCAACTTACAACAAATCCAGAAAGATACCTATTGAAGCCATTGAAGAACCAGAAGTACCCAGGATCTGAGATACTGTTGATGTATTTCTAACTTCGGAAGATATTCTGATGTATATTATCATTGTATGATGTTGTACCCCCATTGGGAATGTGTGTTACCCCTTTACGGGATTTTTAGATTGTGTCTAGACCTTGAGGTACAACCTCCGTAGTAAGTTGGGGAAATAGTCCCCAGTGTAACATCATGTAATATGTAATTGTGGTCTCTCTAGGAGAAGTGGGCACCATGTGAGATGACATGTAGGCTCGAGTCTTATATTTGGTCAATGACTTGAAAGGGTATAAATAGGGAGGCACTCTCCTTCATTTATACACACCTCACACACTCTCTAAGGTGCATGAGAGAGAGAGACAGTCAGAGGAGAAGAGAAAGATGGCTGCTGAACATTTCTTATTACTACTTTTGATCATCTTACTATTCCGAAAAAGTTTGTGGGGTTTTCTCCTTTATGGTTTCCCTAATGAAAATATTTGTCTTGTGTATCTTTTATATATTATGCATTTTAATGTACTTGTTATTCTTTCAAATAAAGATCCTAGATAAGCTAATCAAATCTTAAGAAAATCTAACATGGTATCAAAGCCTCTCTGAAAGAAGGCACTGTGTAGCTACGAGAACTAGGGCTTCCTAGTTGAAGGTGTTCTCTCCACAGATCATCAAGCAAAGAGGGCTAGGCTAACTTGCCTCACTAGGGCGCATCTGTTGGTGGTAGCAGTTTCTATATCAAAGAAGTTTCACTGTGCAGCCAAAATACAGCTACAATGGCAGCTAATGGAAATTAGGGTTTCATGCCTGAAAACCCTAGAAGACTGAATTTAGTCATTCTAGAACTTTTGATATAACGTGAGATTAAAGAAGGCTCAAAAACCGAAACTTTTATAGGCCGAAGAGAAATTCTTTTTGTGCCCTGTGTAAACCTTTCAGCCTTAGATTCGCTATACTTCAGGAAATATGGTTCCTCCAAATCAAGATTCCAGGCTCCTCCAGAATACAGTCATAAATAGGTGACCTAGGTAGATTTGCTATATCTTGGGCTAGGAAGGTCCAAACGAAATTTCACAAGATGTTGCAAGTAGGGCACGGACTGTAGTTTCTGTGGTACGCTTTTCAGACCCGAAATGTGAAACAATGACATGTGGTAGTCCGTACAAGTTTGCTATGCTTAACAGTCTCCAAAACAATCACCTTGGGAAAATCATCCTAAGTCCCACTTGGAGAATCCATTTCTGCTCTAACCTGTGGGGTTGGAAAGAAGACATATCAGGCTATATCAGTGAGAAGTTTCAAACTTTAAGGATCCGAAACTTCGAAGATACAGCAGAATCAATTTCAGACATTTATGCAGAAGAAATTGGAAAACTAGGGCTTACAGTTTCGGGAGTTTCCCACCACTGTTTTCAGAAAAGAAGTACATTGGATAGCTCACCTTGAAGAGGCCAATATTTCTGTCCAATCAAAAGTTTGAAAAATTGGGGTTTCTCTAACAAACCCTAGATCAGCTAGCTCCGGAACTAGGTCAGACACCTCAAATCGGTAAGATCTAAATTTTTGCTATTTATATTTGAGGTTCTTATTTCAAAATGACTAATCACACCCAACTTGATGACAAGATTTGTGAAGCTGACTACTTCCGAGTATAAAAGTATAGGACCTCCGTGATCCTTGAAGAAAATGACTTGGATCAGTATTTTAGTTAGGAAGTTCTAAGAGCCAGAGGGAGATGAGGCTAAGGCTAGAGCCAAGAATCGCAGATCATCTCATCCCTCATGTGTCATCCTTGAAGACACCAAAAGGAAGTGTTCAATGCTATGAAGAAGCAATTGAAGAAGAATAAGAGATTGTTATGACCACCTTGAATGGCCTCCCAAGATCATGGGATTCATTCATTCAAGAAATGCGTGCCAGAAGGAAGTTGATTACCTTCAACAGACTCTAGGAAGAGTGCACACAAGAAGAAGCTCGACTCATAACAAGAGAAGAGAAGATGGGAGCAATTGAAGATCAAGCTCTCTCGATTCAAAGAAGACCCCTCAAGTGATGAGGAATATGAAGGACTCAACTCTTGAAAAACCTCTTATCCATCTTAGCATTTGGATAAGAAATGATGTTGTTGTGAATGAAGAAGATGATGAAGCTGAAGGCTCAAGAAGGAGTCTACCCACCAAACAAATAAAGATAAGTATTTAATTGTCATTTCATGATATTGTTTGGTTGTGCATTTGTTTATATTTAGTTGATGTGTTATGCATGTTTGAGTATTTGCATTTATACTACTGAATTGCACATAATGGGCAAGAAGTCAATGATGTTGTACAACATTCCATTGCTACTTATCTATACTGAAACCTCTTTGCTGGCATATTAGGAGTAGTACACACTCCTAATAACATTGGGGTGGAAGGAATCTAGAATTTATTGTTTGTGTACAGGATATAAATGAATGTTGTAGCATTGGCTAAAATACTTGCATGGCTATGTGGCATATATTTGTCCTATTAATATGTTTTGGAAATTATGAGACGTTTCTAATCATGCAACTAAACTTGACTTGTAGATCATTCCAAAGAACAAGTAATGACAATTCAAAAGAGGAACCTGAAGCTTCCCGAGTCAGAGACACCGTGGCGAAAGAAAGAGCTTCAGAAGAATATAAAGAGAATGGTAGATCCACCTCGAGAGATGAAGACCACCTTGGGCACAAGAAATCATCCAAGATGAAGAATAGTATGATGAGATTTCCAAAGAAATAGGCCTCAGACACACTCTAGTTATGTGACACTATTGAGCGACATCATTGATGCAGAGCCTTCCAGCTATGAAGAAGTAGCCAAAAAGGAAGGGAAGGAGACTGTGATCAAGAGTACTAGTTGATCAAGAGGAATGATATCTAGGATGTTGTCTCGAGACCTAAAGGGAAGTCCGTAATGTCCTCCATATGGATCTACAAGATCTAGCATGAAGGAGATGGCAGCATCGTGAGATACAAAGCAAGATTCATAGCACAAGGCTTCTCACAGAAAAAAGGCATAGACTACGAGGAGACATTTGCTCTAGTTGCGAGGTACACTTCATTAGATCCATACATGCAGGTATGCGATGGGAGATACATCAGCTGGCATCAAGACAACATTCTTGAATGGTGTAGTCGAGGAGGAAGTGTACGTAAGGCAGCCACTGGGAGTTGAGACACATGACATACAGACTCGTGTGCAAATTAAAGATGGCCTTGTACAGCACATACAGTTACATGAGGAACTTGAGAATCACCTAGAGTGATGAAGATCTTAACCTTTACTACAAGGTTGAAGATGAAATCCTATAGAGGATGACGAGCTCACAGATGGGTGCAAGAAGAACTTTTCATAAAGATCAAGATAGAGGATCTTGGTATCCAGTGAGACTAGATGGATACATAGAGGATCAATAGCAGAGGAATCTACTTGTCACTCCAGTACAGAATGTTTCGATACATAGAGTACGAAAGGAAGAGGGAGTGATTACAGAAGATCCTCAAGTTTGACATGGTACAACAGGATGGACAACTTACTGATGGTCCTAGGCTTTACTGAGAGTAGATCCCAACCTTTGATTCAAGGTTGAAGACGGAAGACCAGTGATGCTCTTGCTATATGTCGATGACCTGTTACTCACAGGCGAAGAGAAACTCATTAAAGATGCAAGAAGGAGACTTACTACAGAGTTCGAGATGAAATACCTAGGGATGATGCACTACTTCTTAGGCATGGAGGTGTGGCAAAGTGCGGATGGAACCTTCCTTGGACAAGGGAAGTATGCAGTGCATATCCTAAAGAGGTTCGGGATGATGGATTGCAAGGCCATGGCCACACCTATGGCATCGAACCTGAAGCTATTGAGTGATGCTTCATCAGAGTCGGTTGATGCCACGATATATCGTCATATGATTGGATCCTTGATGTACCTGACGAATACAAGACTAGATATTCGCTTTGCTGTGAACACTTTGAGCCAATTCCTGACGGATCCGAGACATGTTCACCTGATTGCCGCAAAGCATATTCTGAGGTACTTGATGGGTACAGTTGATTATGGGCTCAAGTATGATGCGAATAGGAAGATTAACGAAGAGGGTTATGTGGATTCGGATTGGGCATGCAATGCCATTGATAGGCAAAGCACTTTAGGGTGTTGCTTCAGTATGGGATTAGGTGCGATCCCTTGGTTTAGCAGGAAGCAGTCTTGCGTGGCACTAAGTATAGCCGAAGCAGAGTATGTCGCAGCTTGTTTAGCTAATTGTGAAGCAGTATGGCTGAGGAAGCTACTGTCTGATTTGTTTGATCTCCAGTTGGATGCTACTTGTATATATTACAACAACCAGAGTTGTGTGAAGTTGTCTGAGAACCCGATGTTCCATGACAAGTCGAAGCACATCGAGATCAAGTATCACTATATCAGGGATATGGTGCAGAGAGGAGCAGTGAAGCTCTAGTATGTTGCGACGTACGAGCAAATAGCCGATGTATTGACCAAGCCTCTAGCCAGAGTGAAGTTTGGATACTTCAGAGAGAAGCTTGGTGTACTTCAGATCAAGGTTCCTTCCAAGGGGAAGTGAAGAGTCCAGAAGACACAGATACACATAGGCTTTTCCGACATGGTGGTAGGTTGGTCCTCCCATGGTCATTGATGTAAATGCCAGGCTTTTCTGACATGGTGGTAGGTTGGTCCTCCCATGGTCGTTGATGTAAATGTCGAGCTTTTCTGACATGGTGGCAAGTTGGTCCTCCCATGGTCATTGATGTAAATGCTGGAGCTTTTTCGACATGGTGGTAGGTTGGTCTTCCCATGGTCGTTGATGTAAATGTTGAAGCTTTTCCGACATGGTGGTAGGTTGGTCCTCCCATGGTCGTTGATGTAAATGCTGAGCCTTTCTCGGATGGTGGTAGGTTTGTCCTCCCATGCCGATGGATGTAAGTGTTGTGTTATGTGTATCTGGGTTGTGTGACGATGAGATGATTTGAAGATGATGAGGTAACAGTGGGATGCTCCTTTAGGTTTTGTAGAGGCATATAATCAGTCCTGGGAGATACTTCAAGTTTTGCAGAGGCATATAATCAGTCCTGGGATGCTCCTTCAAATTTTGCAAAGGCATATAATCAGTCCTGGGAGATCCTTCAAGTTTTTCCAAGTAGTAAGTCCTAAGCTATACCTACTTGATGATTTGAAGAACTACATGGAGGCTAGGTCTACATCCAGCATGAAAAAGGGTTGGCACTATAGAAACTTCTGATGACAGATAGTATGGTACGATGATCAAATTATAAGAAGATGATGGCAATAGCTATGATGAAGACTCTATGACTCCGTGATGATGACGATGCAATGAAAACCTGACCAAATGTGTTGATGACTGTGTAGAGAGAGAATACCTTCCTAGTTAAGAGGGAGTGTTGATGTATTTGTAACTTTGGAAGATATTCTGATGTATATTATCATTGTATATTGTTGTATCCCCGTTGGGGATGTGTGTTACCCCTTTACGGGATTTTTAGATTGTGTCTAGACCTTGAGGTACAACCTTCGTAGTAAGTCGGGGCAATAGTCCCCAGTGTAACATCATGTAATATGTAATTGTGGTCTCTCTAGGAGAAGTGGGCCCCATGTGAGATGACATGTAGGCTCGAGTCTTATATTTGGTCAGTGACTTGAAAGGGTATAAATAGGGAGGCGCTCTCCCTCATTTATACACACCTCACACACTCTCTAAGGCGCATGAAAGAGAGAGAGACAGTCAGAGGAGGAGAGAAAGATAGTTGTTAAACATTTCTTATTACTGATTTTGATCATCTTACTATTCTGAAGAAGTTTGTGGGGTTTTCTCCTTTATGGTTTCCCTAATGAAAATCTGTGTCTTGTGTATCTTTTATATATTATCCATTTTACTATACTTGTTATTCTTTCAGATAAAGATCCTAGATAAACTAATCAAAATCTAACGTATACAACAATGAATGAAGCAATTCCAGAAGAAGATCGAGAAATGGAAGAACCTCAGGAACCTGTAGATCCACCCCATGAGAAGAATACTTACAAGAGGAAACCAACATGGGTACGAGAGGCTATCATAGATGCAAAAAGATATGGCGCTCCAGAAGGAATACACAGAGAAAGGAAGAGACCTAGGCCATACTCCAGTTATGTAGCCCTGCTGTGTGACATCATTGGCAAAGAACCTTCCAACTACAAGGAAGCAACTGAGAAGAAAGAATGGAAGGATGCCATGATCGAAGAATATCAGTTGATCATGAAGAATGACGTATGGGATGTGGTCTCGAGACCAGTAGGGAAGTTTGTTGTGACTTCCAAGTAAATCTACAAGATCAAGCATGCTGCAAATGGCAGCATAGAGAAATATAAAGCGAGATTTGTGGCACGTGGCTTCTCCCAGGAGGAAGGGATAGATTATGAAGAAACTTTTGCACCTATAGCTAGATACACTTCCATCATATCAGTACTTGCTTTGGATGCAGTGATGAAATGGAAGATACACCAGATGGATGTCAAGACCGCGTTCTTGAATGGTGTAGTGGAAGAGGAAGTGTATGTGGAGCAGCCACTTGGATTTGAGACACATGATAGGGAGACTCGTGTGTGCAAATTGAAGAAGGCCTTGTATGGTTTGAAACAGGCACCCAGGACGTGGTACGGCAGGATTGACAACTTCCTAACTAGTTTGGGCTTTACCAAGAGTAAAGCGGATTCCAACCCTTACTACAAGGTTGAGGAAGGGAACCTAGTGATACTCCTACTGTATGTAGATGACCTGTTTGTGACAGGTGAGGATGGGTTGATTGCTGACACAAAGAGGAAGCTTGCTACCGAGTTTGAGATGAAGGACTTGGGTATGATGCACTACTTTCTAGGCATGGAGGTGTGGCAGAGGGCGGATGGAACCTTCCTTGGACAAGGGAAGTATGCAGTAGAGATCCTGAAGAGATTCGGGATGATGAACTGTAAGGCCATGGCCACACCTATGTCATCGAACCTGAAGCTATTGAGTGATGCTTCATCAGAGTCGGTTGATGCCACGATGTATCATCAAATTATTGGATCTTTGATATACCTGACGAATACGAGACCAGACATCTGCTTTGTTGTGAACACATTGAGCCAGTTCCTGACGGATCCAAGACATTGTCACCTGATTGCTACAAAGCATATTTTGAGGTACCTGAAGGGTACAGTTGATTATGGGCTCAAGTATGAGGCGAATCAGAAGATTAACCTGGAGGGTTATGTGGATTCAAATTGGGCAGGTAGTACCATTGATAGGAAAAGTACTTCGGGGTGCTGCTTTAGTATGGGATCAGGTGTTATCTCTTGGTTTAGTAGGAAGCAGTCCTGGGTGGCATTGAGTACAGCCGAAGTAGAGTATGTCACAGCTTGTTCGGCTAGTTGTGAGGTAGTATGACTGAGGAAGCTACTATCTGATTTGTTGGATCTCCAGTTGAATGCTACCTGTTTATATTGCGACAACCGAAGTTGTGTGAAGTTGTCTGAGAACCCGATGTTCCATGACAAGTCGAAGCATATCGAGATCAAGTATCACTATATCAGGGATATGGTGCAGAGAGGAGCAGTGAAGCTCCAGTATGTTGCGACGGACGAGCAGATAGTCGATGTATTGACTAGGCCGCTAGCTAGAGTGAAGTTTGAGTACTTTAGAGAGAAGCTTGGTGTTCTTCAGATCGAGGTTCCGTCCAAGGAGAAGTGATGAGTCCGAAAGACGCAGATACACATAGGCCTTTCCAACATGGTGGTAGGTTGGTCCTCCCATGGTCGTTCATGTAAGTGCTGGAGCCTTTTCTACATGGTGGTAGGTTGGTCCTCCCATGGTCATTGATGTAAGCGTTGGATCCTTTCCGACATGGTGGTAGGTTGGTCTTCCCATGGTGGTTGATGTAAGTGCTGGAGCCTTTCCAACATGGTGATAGGTTGGTCCTCCCATGGTCGTTGATGTAAGTGTTGGAGCCTTTCTGACATGGTGGTAGGTTGGTCCTCCCATGGTCGTTGATGTAAGTGCTGGAGCTTTTCTGACATGGTGGTAGGATGGTCCTTCCATGGTCGTTGATGTAAATGTTGAAGCTTTTCCGACAAGGTAGTAGGTTGGTCCTCCCATGGTCATTGATGTAAATGCTGAGCCTTTCCTGGATGGTGGTAGGTTTGTCCTCCCATGTCGGTGGATGTAAGTGTTGTGTTATGTGTATCTGGGCTGTGTTCTGTGTGACGAGGAGATGATCTAAAGATGATGAGGTAACTGTAGAATCCTGCAGGTTTTGCAAGAGGCATATAATAAGTCCTGGGATGTACCTACTTGATGGCTTGCTCACAGAGATGATGAAGCCCTACATGCAGGCTAGGCCTGCATCCAACATGAAAAAGGGTTGGCTCTGTAGAACTTCCTATGACGAGTAGATTTGAAGAGATAGCACCATTTGCTCGAGATAGTAGTAGCAATGACGATGATGATCCAGTGATGAAGACTTGATGATGAACTGTGTCAAGAGAATGCCTTCCTACTTAAGAGGGAGTGTTGATGTATTTGTAACTTCGGAATGTATTCACTTGTATATTTCATATTGTACTTCATTATACCCGGGCGAAGATGTTTGTTCCTCCAATCGAGAGAGTCATTAATGTAATTAAGTCATGTAAAGTCATTAAGGTTAACCATCCATTATATGTCGAGGCATTAGACCCCTCGGTTGAGTTATATTAGGGTTATTAGACTCTCCTAGAGAAGTTAGCCCTGTAGGGAAAATGTCAAGTGGAAATTAGGTATAAATAGAGAGTGAGACTCTATTTGAAAAATACACTCACTCATCATTAGCGCATGAGAGAGAAAGGACTAGATCGCACAAGTGACTGAGAGAGCAGTTGTTGAAGATCATCTTTATTCTTTTGGGTTTTACTTTTGCTACTGGTGCTCATTCTGTCTCTGAGGAAGTTGCGGGGTTTTCTCCTTTATGGTTTCCTCAAGGAAAAATCTTTGTGTCTCTTATCTCTTATGATTATTCCTGTGCATGTTATTCTCTCAGATAAGATCCTAGATCATATTGATTAAACTATAAAAATCTAACATTCTCAGGGAGGATGGTACCCTAGTCAATTAACTAGGGCAGAGTATGACCCTAGAAGGTACCCTAGGGCCCCCAGTAGTCTCCTGGGGTTCTTGGTCTAGGACCAAGCAAGTCGATGCCATGGCAAAGTCCCTAACATATGGTTAGGGCCCCTATATGTCTCTAAGGTATTCTGGTCTGCGACTAGACAGTTTCTTGGACACGATGTCCAAGCAGTTTCTGCAGGTTAAGACAGAGACTTCCTGGTCTGGGACCAAGTAGTTCCTGCAGGAGCACTCTTGGTCAATTAACCAGGTGAATCCTGGTCAAATTGACCAAGATGATGATGTGTGATGTCCTTTCTCCAAATCGGTTATTGCTAGGTTGTTTCTCAAGGGACTGGCCACCCCTGATAATGTCACTAGCACCTGACCCTTAGGAGAAGTATTGAGGACCCAAAGGATCACATCATCCAGTTTGGATATTCCCCTTATACTTTAATGATAAAATATATAAAACAATGTACCTTGAGAGAGAGAAAAGATTAAGGTCCTTGGTTCTGTTGGTCCTATAGGTAAAAGGAGTTGCTGTCCACCTTTATGGTACACCTTGATATTATGGGTATGAGGGTTGTCTTACCTTCTTATTGTGACCTCCTTTGGTTGACTTATGGTCCTTTATCTTACTTGGTCCTAGCACTCTTATGGTGTACACCTTTGGTATGATGACTTTTACTTTATGGTTTTTATTTGGACCTTTGGTATACTATCCTAAGTCAAACTTTATTTTATGGTTTTATTATATAAGACCATTGGACCACTTTATTTTATGGTTTACAAGACCTTTTAGGACCTTTGGTACCTTCTCTAAGTTGACCTATTTTATGTCTTATTGGTTAAGCACCTAAGACCCTTATAAAAGCAAGTGTTATCCTTCAATGTGATTATCCAATAAGATGTATCTCACTTACCTAGGTTTGATTGCTACTAACCGCGACCACTTCTATTCAGCGTGATTGTGTCTCTCCTCCGCTAGCAGCGTGATCGTGTGCCTCTTCCTCTCTTCAATGTGACCTTGTTCTCTCTCTGTTCAGGGTGATCGTGTTTTCTCTTGCTAGCGTGACTGGTCTCTCTCTTCAGCATGACTGTGTCTTCTCTTGCTGCCCAGCGTGACCGTGTCTCTACCTGCTGCATGATTGTGTCTATACCCATAGCGTGACTGTGGTCTCTACCCTAGCGTGATTGTGTCTCTACCTGCTGCATGACTGTGGTCTCTACCCTAGTGTGATCGTGTCTCTACCTGTTGCGTGATTGTGGTCTCTACCCTAGCGTGACCATGTCTCTACTTGTTGCGTGACTATGGTCTCTACCCTAGTGTGACCGTGTCTCTACCTGTTGCGTGACTGTGGTATCTACCGTAGTATGATTGTGTCTCTACCTACTGCGTGACTGCGGTCTCTAATCAGGAGCGTGATTATGGTCTCTACTCAGCAACGTGACTGACTGTGGTCTCTACTCAGCAGCCTGACTGTGTGTCTACGTTCGTAGGGTGATGTGTGGTCTCTACACTAGCATGACTATGTCTCCTTTGCTAGCGTGTTTGTTTCTCTTTTGCTAGCGTGATCATTTCCCTCTTGCAGCATGATCGTTCTCCCCTGCCAGCGTGACGGTGTTCTCTTGCCCGCATGACTGTATTCTCTAGCCAACATGACTGTCCGTCCCCTCTCACCGTGACTGTGTGTCACTGCTCTATGCGACCGTGTATCACTACTCAACGTAACTGTATCCTTTCCTAGTGTGACTAAGTATCTCACTGCTCAGGGTGACTATATTCTTACCTAGCATGACTGTGTGTCTTTTGTCAATGTGACTGTAATGGGTATGACTGTGCTACTAACGCATGAGTAACTAATTGAAGTTTATCTTCATGTTGACTAAGAATCTAAGGTCTGTATCCTTCTACTTTAACCCTCTTAAGCTCTCTCTCAAGGTACATCATTTGATCACCTAGTTGACTTGTCCCACCATGACAAGATCAAAACCTAAAAGTATCTGAGTATAAGGTTGATTCAAAATGTATAAGGCTGATTCAAAATAATTCTTACGATTCTTTACTATTGTTATCTCATGTACATTATTTTATCATGTTGTAACTGTACATGGCATTTGGTGAATCATCTCAAGGACCAACTTTAACGCAATGACCAATGGAGTGTTAAAGTTGAAAGAGATGAAAATTATGTTTGACTTTATTGCAGTTTAAATTTATTGAAACAGTACTATTTTGAATCTAACTTTGTTCATAATTATGTTTATGCATTAAAGTATATTCATTTATGTTAAATCTTAACCTAACCCTAAACTTTAACATGGTATCAGATCTTATGTTGTAGCTAATTTTGTCTTGCAGCTAATAGAAACTACATAGATCCTAAGGTAAGGTTTATATCTTACTCAACTTGATTACAAAAGCTTATTTGACATACTCTTCAAGTTGACAAGTAAGGTTTAAAGATGACTACTCCTTCAGTAAAATCAAAAGATAGGCTTGAGGGAGCCTCAAATTTCAATGAATGGAAGGCTAAGGTTCTAAATATCCTAGAAGAGAGCGATCTAGATGACTTGGTCACTAGAGTTGTTGAAGAACCCACTACAGCTCAAGGAAGAGTAGCATTCAAGAAGAAGCAAGCCACAGCAAAGAGAGTTATTTTTGACTCAGTTAAAGACAACTTGATGCCCATAATAGCTCCCTTAAGGACAGCTAAAGATGCTTTGATGCTCTAGCTAAAGTAGAAGATGATGATCTTGTGCAGACAATATTCGATGGTCTTCCTGCATCTTGGGAAACAATCCTAGCCTCAATAAATGGAAGAGAGGTTCAGCCAAACTTCAAAAGGTTGTGGCATGATTGTTTATAAGAAGAAGGAAGGATCCAGAGTAGATCCAGGCCTCCACGAGAAAAGGATCATGCACTAGCTGCCAAAGCAATGAAAAGGAAGAATATTCCCCAACACAAGGATAATGGTAAGGAACCACAAGGTAAGTACTTTCATAAATTTTAGGTTAGATGTTATAATTGTGGTAAGATTGGTCATTATGCAAAGGATTGTAAGAAACCACTTAATAAGAATTGGCATAGGAAGAAACATCATGCCTCAGCTGCTACAAAAAAAGAAAAGCCTCAGCCAAAGAAGTCAAGGGTTGACACCAAGGACCCAGATCAACAAAAAGAATACTTCTTAGCTTCAACACTCACAAGTACCATCCCCAACCTATCAGATTCCTTGTGGATAGATAGTGGAGCCACCAGACATATGACTAGATTCAAGAAGGCCCTTGCAGTCTTTGAGGCCAAGGAGTTCCATAAGAAAGTGGAACTTGGAAATGGAAGTACTTATGACATTAAAGGAGTTGGTTCAACTACCTTACAATTTGATTTAGGTACATTGATTAATATTGGGGAAATTTTATATGTCCCTAGTCTAAAGAAGAATGTTATTTCAGTGACAGTTTTAGAAGACAATGGGTTCTCTGTAACCTCCTCAGGAGGAAAAGCTTTAATATCACCCAAAGGTGAAAGTATAAGCTCAACCATCATGATTGGAGTCCATGAAGGTGACCTCTATAAGGTCTCAGGACATGTTGTTAAAGCTTTATACCCCAGTCAAGTTTCAGAGATCAAGAGGGATCCAAGTGTGCTCGTCAGTCCCCAACAGAGTGGGGATGCAGAAAAGGAAAGTATAGATGTGATCTTCCATTAGTTCTCCAATGACTCTAAGATGGAAGTCGCCAAGACTTCTTGTTTAGAGAAGCAAAGGGAGAAGGCCAAGAAACCTTCATTTGATATCTTTAAGAAGGCTTTTGAAAAGCTTCAAGCTTGCTCCAATGAGAGCCACATCATTGATTCAGTCTACTCTCATTATGGGGACTCAAGCAAACAACAGGTTTGGAAAGATGATATGTGGAAAGTGATTCTCAGCTATCAGAGGAAGTTAGCTATAACTTCTAAGAGGATCTATGAGATCATGCTTCGTGCTGAAATGGAGAGTAGTTTGAAGCTCTCAAAAAATCCTGTATTTGATGAGAAGTTGGAACACATCGAGATGACTTATCACCATGTAATGGTGCAGTATGTTATCGATGTGCTGAGAGGGAGTGTTAAAGTTAGTGCAACTACGAGACCCATTCTCAGGGAGTTGGTACCCTAGTCAGTTAACTTGGGCAGAGTAAGACCCTATAAGGCACCCAAGGGCCCTCAGTGGTCTCCTGGATTCTTGGTCTAGGACCAAGCAGGTTGATGCCATGGCAAAGTCCTTAACATATGGTTAGGGCCCCTATAAGTCTCTAGGGTATTCTGGTATGGGACTAGATAGTTTCTTGGAAACGATGTCCAAGCAGATTCTGCAGGTTGAGACAGAGACTTCCTAGTTTGGGACCAGGCAGATCCTTGGTCTAGGACCAAGTAGTTCCTGCAGGAGCACTCCTGTTCAATTAACCAGGTGAATCCTGGTCAAATTGACCAAGATGATGATGTGTGATGTCCTCTCTCCTGATCGGTTATTGCTAGGTTATTTCTCAAGGGAGTGGCCACCCCTTGATGATGTCACTGACACCTAACCCTTAAGAGCAATATTGAGGACCAGAGGATAACATCATCCAGTTTGGATCTTCCCCTTATATAGTGATGATAAAATATATGAAACAATGTACCTTGAGAGAGAGAAAAGATTAAAGTCCTTGGTTCTGATGATCTTATAAGTAAAAGGAGTTGTTTGTCCACCTTTATGGTACACCTTGATCTTGTGGGTATAAGGGTTGTATTACCTTCTTATTGTGGCCTCCTTTGGTTGACTTAAGGTCCTTTATCTTACTTGGTCCTAGCACTCTTATTGTGTGCACCTTTGGTATGATGACTTTTACTTTATGGTTTTTATTTGGACCTTTGGTATACTATCCTAAGTCAAACTTTATTTTATGGTTTTATTATATAAGACCATTGGACCACTTTATTTTATGGTTTACAAGACCTTTTAGGACCTTTGGTACCTTTTCTAAGTTAACCTATTTTATGTCTTATTGGTTAAACACCTAAGACCCTTATAAAAGCAAGTGTTATCCTTCAATGTGATTATCCAATAAGATGTATCTCACTTACCTGGGTTTGGATGCTACTAACCACAACCATTTATGTTCAACGTGATCATGTCTCTCCTCTGCTAGCAGCGTGACCGTGTGCCTTTTCCTCTCTTAAGCGTGACCCTGTTCTCTCTTTGTTCAGCATGATCGTGTTTTCTCTTGCTAGCGTGACTGGTCTCTCTCTTCACCCTGATCGTGTCTTCTCTTGCTGCCTAGCGTGACCGTGTCTCTACCTACTGCGTGACTGTATGTGTACACCTGCAACGTGACTGTGGTCTCTACCCTAGTGTGACCGTGTCTCTACTTGCCGCATGACTATGGTCTATAACCTAGCATGACTGTGTCTCTACCTGTTGTGTGACGGTGGTCTCTACCCTAGCGTGACCGTGTCTCTACCTGTTGTGTGACTATAGTCTCTACTCTAGCGTGACCGTGTCTCTACCTGTTGCGTGACTATGGTCTCTACCCTAGCGTGACCGTGTCTCTACCTGCTGCATGACTGTGGTCTCTACTCAGCAGTGTGACTGACTGTGGTCTCTACTCAGCAGCGTGACTGTGTGTCTATGTCCATGGCGTGACTGTGTGGTCTCTACACTGGCGTGACTGTGTGGTCTCTACACTAGCGTGACTACTTCTCCTTTGCTAGCGTGTATGTTTCTCTTTTGCTAGCGTGATCATTTCTCTCTTGCAACATGACTGTTCTCCCCTGCCAGTGTGACTGTGTTCTCTTTCCCGCATGACTGTATTCTCCCTCCCACGTGATTGTTTGTCCCCTCTCAGCGAGACTGTGTGTCACTTCTCCCTGTGACTGCGTGTCATTGCTCAGCGTGACTGTATCCTTGCCTAGTGTGACCGAGAATCTCACTGCTCAACATGACTGTATTCTTACCCAGTGTGACTATGTGTCTTTTGTCAATGTGACTGTACTGGGTATGATTGTGTTGCTAAAGCCTGAGTAATTAATTGAAGTTTCTCTTCCTATTAACTAAGAATCTGAGATCTGTATCCTTTTTCTTTAACCCTCTTAAGCTCTCTCTCAAGGTACGTCATTTGCTCACCCAGTTGACTTGTCCCTTCGGTGACAAGATCAAAACCTAAAAGTATCTGAGTATAAGGTTGATTCAAAATGTCTAAGGATGATTCAAAATAATTGTTACGATTCGTTACTGTTGTTATCTCCTGTACATTATTTTATCAAATTGTTACTGTACATGGCATTTGGCGAATCATCTCAAGGACCAACTTTAACGCAGTGACCAATGGAGTGTTAAAATTGAAAGAGATGAAAATTATGTTTGATTTTATTACAGTTTAATTTATTGAAACAGTACTATTATGAATCTAACATTGTTTGTAATTATGTTTATGCATTAAAGTATATTTATTTATGTTAAATCTCAACCTAACCCCAAACTTTAACACCCTAGACCCCCATGTCATGCGAGTACCAACCTTGTTCCTAGTTGTTGATTCCCTACTCAATATATATATATATATATATATATAGGATGCCAAATCATAAGCAATACATCAAAGTTGATATTGGATCCTAATAGTTGTCCATTCAAAACTAATAAATATAAAATTATATTAAATATATAATAAATGTATCTCATCATCATGAGTAATCTACAAGGATTAATCTAGCAGTTGGTTGTGGATTCCCTTTACACTTTATACAATCAAAGGTAATGGCTCATCCTCTCATAGGAGAAGGCCTATGGTCGAAGACGAATGGCCATTGGTAAGTGTCTCCAATGCCCATGGTCATTGGTGAGATGGAAGGCCTATGGTCTCCAATGCTCCAAGGAAGAAAGCTGCATAAGCATCCATACAAGGTCTAGCAATCCAAGAGCAAGCCACTTCTACATGTGCATGCCCATCACGAAACAATCAAGGGTCATCCATAAATGATGCACCCCACATCACATGAAACACCCCCAAGCATGGAGTAAACACTTTTAGAGTAACCCCGAAAGCTAACAGTACATTCACCTTGTTGTTGCTCAAGTCAGCACCCTCCAATTTTGATGAAATTAACTAATCCAAGCATTAAAATGAGGCACAAATATTAAGATGCCTGATCGGTGGTATTTGCTTGAGTGAAGGGTACATTATTACTAAGGTCAGGAGAGATGAGTTCCATAGTAAACACCACCAACAACGGGGTACATAGAGGACTTGGTGTTCTTGATTAAATGACAATCCCATACCTTCATATATCTTAAAATCCAAACTTGAAATGTTCAATCTCACTGAACCTAAAATTTTGAAATCCTCAAATTGTTAAGTCTATTGAATTCTGAATAGGATATGAAATTCTACTTTCTTCCTACAAAGTTCACTATATCTTATTCTATGCCATGTTACTACCATGTACTCCAAGTCTCCGCTGCATACCTATCACTACATCTATTTGGTTGGTAGCCAATGCCAGCGTCAGTAACATAATATCTTAGCAGTTTAGATGTTAAACATGACAATGGCTTCACTACCTATACTTCCATGACTAAATTCCATTTTTATTAGTGACTGCATCAACTACAACTTGGCATTACCCGAATCATCTAGGCCCAATTTATATTAGTGACTACATCAACTACAACTTGGCATTACCCGAATCGTCTAGGTCCTTTAAGTGAACTTTATTGCGAATTCAACATTGCAAGCTATGGATTCCAAGAGAGAAAATAAAGTCAAAAGAGTGACTTAAAAAAATGGGGCTTATATTGGCCTTTTTTCACAACCTTGGCGATTTTTTCAAAATCGCGATTCTTCCGATTTAGTCCAAAACAACTGATTCTTCCCTGGGAATTTCTCATTTTGACCTTCAACTAATGAATTTTCTGAAATTTTTGGTGATATTTTCAGCTATATATATCTATACGGTGGATATGCATACATGCATAACTACACATATATGCATATTTTAGATTACCTTATTTGCTATAACTATGGATAACTATGGTTAGCTATGGACATCCTTTAAGGGTTGGAAGAGCTACATAGAACAAGAATATCTGAAGTTGTAAACTAAATTATCAATGCATGGAAAAGCTCATGTCTCAGAATTATTAGAACATGTCTGATACTTTTCTTTCAGCATGCCATTGTGACTGTGATTGGAGGATGAATGAATACATCCAGTTTTGTTTGTTTATCCAAACCCAACTTTGGACTTCCACCTTATTGACATTCTCCTAGTCTTCACAACAGGTCTAGATCAATTCTGGGCACACTGTGTCATGGGCATCATAACACAAAATTAACACAAACAATCAGCTAATCTCAATATAGTTATAGTGGATGGCCTTTTGCAAATCTATTCCATTTGCATCAAGGCCAATTATTCTCAAACATCTTCCTTAATTTCCTTGTGTTTTCACTTTCCAAAAATATATTAGTTTTCGATCTCCCTTGGAGTAAAACATAATCTAATAGTCACGGTTTTGTCTGGCTTAAATCACAATATTATTCTTTGGTTTTGGATCTCGTCCTCACTCAGAATTACAGTATGAATAGCACAGCCTTGTCTCTTCTGGACTCAATCAATTAACTACTCTCGTTATCTTGCATTCACCTCTTTTAAATTGCCATGTATTACCCAATAAAATTTGTCGCAGCCGGTTTGCTGAATTGAATTTGCTTCATTCAATGAAAAATACTCCCATTAAATTGAGTCAATAGCAATTTATGCATTTATTTCCTACCCTCTCTACATCTATATTTTCTGCTGTGTGTCTACAACCCATCTCTGTCAGAGAGCATAAAAACTGCAATTGAGGGTTTGCTTTACAATGGAAAACAAATTGTATTAATGTCCGCAAATGACAAAGGAAAGGTCTGTGAGACTCAAGAGTACGGCCAGTACAAATAGCAAAATAAGGAGTGCCTAATATACCCTTCTAAAGTAACAAATGTAGGCTGTCAACGATGTAGAAGAGAAAGAGTGAAAAATAATGGGGTTGAACCAATGAAGAAAAACCTGTATAATGTATAGCAAAATAGTCAGGAAGAATAGAAACACACTGAAAAAAGGCAACTCGTTTTATGGCAAAGGCATTTTGTTGCTGAGGCAACCAAGAGTTAAAATCCGTTCCAGGCATACCTGCAAGCCTAAGAAAGGTGGTATAACTAAATAACGCCACCACCAAGAGGATTGTAGTGCATGGTTTCCTAACTATACATCAGTTAAACCATTACCAAACTTTTTAGACACTGAACACCCCTTCCAAAATCTACCCATTCAAATTGGCCTATACTGTTGACAGCTGCTGAAAATAAGAATGAAGGCTGATGGCTGCTGAAAATAAGAATGAAGGGATCAATTTCTCTGAGATACCTTTGCAGATGAGTCCTTAGCTTCAATAATACTTCTCATAAAATTCACCTTCTTTTGCTCTATTGAATCCCCTTCGTAGAAGCTAACCACCTTCTCTGCTCCATTTTCATGATGACTGCTTGAACCCATTTGAACTGATACCAATCTGAAGCTGGAGGATAGTAGGATCGGCAGGGCGGAATAATAGCAGCGCCACGGAAAACAAAGTCACGGTGAGCAATTATAGTGTAAATTGAGCAGCTAGTTTGACTTCAGTGTGTCGGGATATTTAATTTGATGTGGAGAGATGCAACTGGTGGCGACTGGGAAGACTGCTTATTTGAAGGTGAACAGGACTGGTAGGAGAAAATTACTGAAGAAATTTCATAGCACGTGCGTTGACGCCATTTTGAAAGGAGGAAAGCTAACCACCCAGGTGCAGAGCATTGAATGCTCGGTGTGCACTTTGTTTTTAAATCCAACCTTGCATCCCGACGTGAAGAGCATTCAATAATGCTTATGCAACCGGTTGCTTAGACACAGCCAAACAGCAAAGCGTTATCACAAAAATTCCGAATGGGTTAAAAAAGAAAGAACAACAATGCAATGATTCGTCAATTTTTTCATATTCCAAATTTCAAGAAACACTGGTCAATGGTCTTTAAAAAAACGCAGAACTGACGAATGCTTTGATTTTTCTTTGGTATGTTACATATTTATATTTTTAAGTTCTCATGAGGAATTGTTTGGGTAGGCAGTGGTTCCATCCAAGATCTATGCTTTGATTTTTTTGGTATGTTATATATTTATTTTGTTTTAACTGCTCATAAAGAAATCTTTGGGTATGTAGTGGTTTCATTCAAGGTTTATATTATAATAATAATAGTATCCAGTTAGGTTGGGTTTTTAAAATTAGGAATAAGGAAATCTTTGGGTAGGTAGTGGTTCCATTCAAGGTTTATATTATAACAAGAGCCATGAGGTGGAGACATTGCCACATGGGTTAGTTGCTAGTTTTAAACAAAAACAAATAGAATTATGAAAACAAATATCAACAATGATTTTCTAGTATTGCAAAATGGAATTGACTAATCTCTAGACCATTTGCACCTTTTCAGGTAAGTTTGGCTGGAATCCAGCAACATGATTTGTTGTTGAAAATGAGATTTTCAGTATTAAAATTGCAATTTTTACTTCATAAATGGATTCAGCACCCTCGATTACCTTTGGGGTGCCCTTTTTATGCAATTCCAATCACTGAAAACTACCATTTGAACAATTTCTACCAGATTTTGGCAAAAAAACTCACCGTATTTTAGGTGCAAATGGTCTAGAGATTAGCCAACTCCTTGCAAAATATTTCTTTGCAAATAAATATTGCAATTTTGTTTCTAGAAGCTAATCTGATTCAATTTGTGATTCGATTCAAGTAGCTATTTAATTGTAAACATGATCATATCACATGTACACTAATTACATCAACATTACATGTAATTGTACCCCATATGATGTTGTATTTAGTGATTTAAGATGTTTAATACTTAAATGTTTTAAAATAAATAAAAGAGATGATGATATAGAACTCTTTATATTTTTAGATTAATAAAATAACATGTATAATGCCATAAATAGCATTGGATCGTATGATAATCAAATGTGTTAGGTTTAATGTTGTTGTTGTTATACAATAAGTATACTAGGAATATTAACCCGTTTCAATATATATAGCTAAAATACAACCACAATCATATTTTAAATAGTATAAAATATTTTTTACCAAGTAAGAATAATATATATTAACCTCTATGCAAAATCCTCACAAATGTCTAAGGCCACACAATATTAACTAGTAGTTTGAATGGTACTTACCTTTCTTGCAAAATAAGTATAAGTTACTATTTACATAAAACAACAAATTAATGTACATAATTTTCAAAACTATAAAAATTGTCAATTAATAAGTCTTTATTAATTCTAAAAATATAAATTTGTAATTTCAAAAAATATAAAATTATTATTTTTTATTTTTCAAAAAAACTTTTTAATACTTATTTTATATAAAATATAAAAACCTTTTAAACTAGGCTGCAAGCTCTACATAATGGTTGTCTTGATTTACATGCAATCATAAATATTATTGCCATTCCAGTTGTTAACTTTTGGTGATATTGGGTGAAAAATAGAACATATACTCTGAATCTTTCATAGGTTTAATCATAAATAGCTTCTTGAGTAGTAAAATGTGATGATGATTTGAAAATGCGAGTGTAATGTGTATCAATACCTCCATTCCAGACCTCTAGTGAACACCTATATAGTAAAGGCCTCTATGTTTTCCAAAAGGCTTAAAGTAATTTAAAATCAGTTTAGGTTGAATGAAGTCGAGCGAAGTCCTCAACAACCAAGAGTCAAGGTGAGCTTACCCTAAAGTATTGACGGGCTTGTGCTTACTTTTATCCGTAATGCATTTTCACCCGGTTCGTGTAGGTATCTATTCCTATGCTTAACACCCCCAAAGCATGTACTCTAACATGGTAATTTAAATTAAAATGGAAAATGGTAAGTCTTAACCCATTAAAATTTATTTTTTCAACGAGCCAAAATATTAAAAAAATTACACATTAAAAGCGTTGCAAATTTTACATATATGTGGTGCCAATTTCCATCCCTTGATCTTACATTAAATTATGGTGTAGTGGTTATTTGCATTAACAATCAAAATTCTTGTGACAGTGGTAAATTGTATGCAAACGCATGACCAAGTCGTGAACGACCTAAACGAGTTAAATTTTCTTTGTATTCCTCATTATTTAACAATGTGTTTGGAAGGTAGCACATTTACAATCAAACCTTAACAATCGTAAGAGGATTTGAGATTGATGTTAAACGACACATTATTTTGATGAAAGAAGTGGGACTTAAGTGAATTCCCATTCTTAATTTGACAATGTTTGTTATTGCCAAAAAATACAAGAAAAGTTAAAAACAAGGACAATCTTCGAAATCTTAAACAATATAGTGAAAGAGTTTATAAAAGAAGGCATTTATGTACAAATTTATGTATATAGCTTCCAAAATGCACATCTCCATGGCTTGTCTTCGACAGATCAGAATTCCTGGATTAGAGGCCTCTAGATTCAGTCAATCACGCACCAGACAATCTCACGACTAATTAAATGATTAGCAAAAACAACACATCTAATTAAAAACCCTCATTGAATTGCTTCTTTAGATCAATGGAATACCCGACAAATTGTATCACCCACAGAGATGGGAAAGAGAAATCAAAGAAAATTGAAAACTTCAAAATGAATTAAATTCTCCAAAAATAAGTCTTCTTGCATATATATATATATATATGGTGTCAAGACTTTCAAATATTTATCTTTGCCCCGTACTTTGTTTAAATAATTACTGCTTACAAATGATTTAGATTAAACCAACCTCGTTCTTGAGGTTGTAAATTGTTTGTTTTATGAACAGATAGACTAGCTTAATTATCATCGCAATCGCAATATGATATTGTTTAACTAATCCTTGACGCAAGCAAATTTCGACCTCCTTCCTCCCTTTGTCAATTCTGTGATATTAAATGTGTGAAACAATAAAAATATAGGGAGTGCTACCTTTACTTTATCTACGAGGTAAATGCTCAATTTGCAGTTGGATTTTGATATAAAACCAGATGGTATACAAATATATATGAATTTGTACCTGGAAATGGTATTGGAATGGCTTATGGCTCCCGAACTACTAGCTTTCGAACTGCAATAGGCTCTCTCTCTACTGTTTCTATAGCTTCATAAAATAAAAAAATCAAATACTAGTTGGAAGAATCATTAAAAAGTACCCTTTTGATATAATAAGTCTTGCAATTTAAATCTTTTGAAAAATATCTTCTCATTTAATATCCTTATACTAATACTCTTTGTATCTAATTTAGAAATAGTCCTTAAATGTTGACAAGTAGTCTTCACATAGTCTTTTAGTATTGAAGTAGTCCCTTAGTTCCTTAGTTTATTATTTGTTATGTTTTATTATTATAGACATGAGGACTATGCGTTAATTTGATATTGAGAAGTGGGTTGCCAACGAGATAATTATAAAGGTCGTTAGGAGTTTTTTAAACTATTTATTTTCATATTTATATATAAGATTTTAAAACTTTCATCTCAATGATTTGGAAACGCTATTCTTAACGTAATGAAGTCTCCTTTTAGTTGAGTGACTCTTGGCTAATTATTTTCCCTACATAGGACAAGGGTGCGGACGGATCAAACTGGGTACTGCTATTTATCCGGTTCTTGTCCCTTTAGTTGGCCTCCTCCAAATACGCTCATCTCTCTTCAGCTATTTGGGAAGCAGCGCCTGGATGGAGTAAGTGGAAATGCCCCGGCTCATCGTGCTAGTCCACAAACTCTTCCCTCCCATCCCGCTTTTTAGGTTTTTGGAATTAATGGTTGGACGAGGATAAAGATAGAGTCCAATTCTACGTGTCAATGTCAACAACAATGCAAATTGCGGTAGGAGGAAAATCCGTTGGCCCAATCATAGTTTTTTTAATAGTATTAATATTTTTCAATTGAGTAACTATCTACATGTTCTCAATATCAATATTTACATGTTTACATTATTAATAATTTCTTCTCTATATAATTCACTCCACAAATTTTATTTACATGTTTTAATAATTAATAATCTTATCTTCTATTATTAATTCATTTTTTTTCTTTTTAAAAAAGATTAACTAAAACTATTTACATATATTTATATACTTTTAGTAATTAATAACATTTTTTTATTCAATTTACTCTAATTTTTCTACTTCAAATGTTTATGTATAGAAAAAGTACATTATTGAAAAATATAATTCTCTTTCAAAACTAACTTTTGCAATGGTATATAACTAAATATTTTTAAAAAGTTAAATATATAATATGGTTTACCTACTACTAATGCCATTGCTATAATTAAAATTAAACAATAAATTATAAAATTACCCTAATTTTTTCTTGCATTTTACAATTTAGCACGGACTAGCTACCTAGTAACCCTTATTTATATTAAGCAAAATATTCAATTTCGAATTCAAAATGAATTTTAATGCATCAACTTCCCAATCTTCCTACCATACCATGAAGGATATAAAGGATATTAAGACAAAGTGAAGAGGTAAAAAAACGTAATAAAAAAAAAATCACAATGTCAACTTTCAGCAGGGCGGATTGAATTTTGAAATTGTTTTTTTCATACTACAGTTACTACTAATCTTAGTTTGAATATGCTAATTGAGGTAGCCAAAAGAAACTTGTTAAAACCATGCAGTGTGGTTAAAATGCTTACGATGTTTATTATGGTTACGATCTGCCATGGGAATGTGAAGACCATAGATATTTTGCACCCAGCTAAAATGTAAAGGGCCCAAGAAACATTTTGTTTTTTCAAAATGTGTATCCAATGCCTGTGCTTGGAGTATAAATTTCTCATTTTAACCATACAAATATTACAAATGGAATAAATGGTTGCACGCAAAATATTAAACAGAGTCTTCGTTTGAAGAAACGCTATATGAACTTGGAAACAACAATTTAATTTAAAAATAAACTTGTAACTTCGATTCCACAATATTTGTACATATTGGATTGCACCATATTACAAAACTTTGGTCCCTTTTTTCACAATTAGCAGCTAGTACTTCTTGCGTCAATCTCGCCACCTGCAACAGGAATTATTAATATTTATGCCTCTCTAAATGCGGATTCCATGAAAAATATATGTTTTTTTGAAATTTGTAATTATTTTAGTTTTTCCAAATTGTACCTAGCTTTGAAATTTTATTTTACATATCGTAGCTTTGGAAAAGCATTTAAAAAATACACAAATTTTCTTCTATGAAATTTCAAAATCATTCTTCAAACAATATATTTTCAAACAAGTTTCAAAACCGTTCTTCAAACAAGTTTTCTTTCAAAATCATTCTTCAAGTTTGATCTGTCCCTCGATGTGCTTGAAGGTGAGATATCATTTTGGTCATGGAAAAACCTTGAATTAAGCATAGATTAGAAGGGCATGAAACAAAGGCCAACTAAACATGCATATTTGATGCTACTAGGCTTCCTCCATGACCAACTGATATCAGACCTTCAAGCACATTAAGCAATATGCGAAACTAGACACACATATTTGAATCCTATCTGAGATATTTCTTTAGAAGTCGTATGGGTTTCCAAAAAGGCACCCTCATCAAGTGGGGGCGAAGGGAGTCCATTTTCATCATCTACGGTTGCAAGTGAAATGGAATCTGGCGAGATAGCATTCAAAAAATAAAATATTGAAGAACAACGGCCTTAGTAGTAAAACATTGAACAAACATCAATTACTCCTCAGGGATAATACCATACCTCAATTGCAGCTACAACGAGAGTACCAGCAGCCTTCACCCATTAATTTACGATTTCTTTCCAGCCACCGCCATACACAATAGAAAAGTAATAAGCACAATTAAGTCATTTAGCGTTCATGTAGGAAGGTCCATGTCATCTTAATCCACCAGAAAGAAATCCATAACAATTGTTTATTTCAATTGTGAATAAAAGAAGCTGGTGGTTGTTTCTGCGACTAAAACTACAATTTGAATAACCAAAATACCTCGAGGTTTTCTTTAAAAATCAGTATGCCATAGCTAAACAATGAAAGAGGTTTTCTGGTGATCGGTATTAGAAATCTTAGAATATTGCAATTGATCATTTGAAAATGTGTAGATTATTGCAATTTTTATATTGATAAAAGTTTTTATTTAAGATTTGGATGGATTAAGGTTGATTACCATAAGATAAGTGTAATTGTATGATTGATTTTATGGTAATAGTTTACAATTTAAAAAAAATAATTAAAAAAAATAATTGATAGATAGCTGATGAATGGATAAGTGGCAACAATGTATGGATAACTCATATAGCTCATGAATAGATAACCAATAGTTCATGGGAGATAACTAAAAGAATATAAGATAAAAAGAAAAAGTGATGAATGGATAACTGGTAACAATCGAGGATAACTTGTATAGCTCAAGAATAGATAACCAACAGTTCATGGAAGATAACTAAAGGGACTTGAGATAAAAAGAAAAAGAATATGAAAAATAAATAAATGGATAACAATAAAACTGTGGATGGTAACATGTAGTTAGGCATGGATAAACTCACACTTGAACCAATTTAGCTAAAATAATATATATTTCCAAATTTTCTTCCATTTCATAATTATATCTCAACCATTTGATCCATATCCATATGGATATGAACTATTTTATCTCAACCAATTGATCCAGATCCATATGGATGTGAACTATGTGGATATGCTAGTGTCAAGTCTATATAATAAAAATTCTAGATTATTAAATTAAAAACAAATCATAAAATACAGATTTAATTTTTTTTAAATGACAAAAGGATATAAAAAAAATGAAAAAGATTATGATATCTGTAGATACTTCAAAAATTAATATTAAATTTAATGTATGTTTATACTTCAAAGCTTAATATCCATCTTTTTTTTTTCCACAGAAAAAAAATTGTAATTTATTTATAAACATAATTACTGTCTTCAATGGACCAATATCAAAACTGAATATTGTCCATTATAAAAAATGTTACTTACAAAATTCTTAAATCACTCTTAAGAACTTCATACAGATTTCATATACTCATCAATTACAAATTACATACATATTATCATATATCTCATATTCATCTTCAGCATTCATGATCATCCTCCATATGTTCATATACATATTCATATGCATATAGCCACATCAAAAACTTTGCTTAACTAAAAGCAAAATAGTTCAGTTCAGCTCATAGATATGCAGAGCAATTCTCAACCACCCGTAAAAAAACACAGATCTGACTAGCCAATCAAGATCATCCCCATATACCCATATTATGCATATGGTCACATACAAAAAGTTTGCTTAAAAAGTTCAGTTCAGCCATTAACAGAATTCACAACAAAACTTCTCAAAACATCACCAGTCCATATACAAACCATCATCGCAATACAGCATCCATAAACACAGATATGACAGCTAATCATAAACATAAACAAAATGGAATCTAGAACATCTCCCAAAGCTTAAAAAACCAAAAAAAAGTCTCATATCTTTCAGCATCCAGGTGTGCGGTATTTCAATGTTTAATATCCATCTATACTAGTAATTACATGTACATTCCCTTTCAAGTATTTTATGAGACGTTCTCTTTTGTGGTTGATGTTTTCTTTTGGACTTTTATGAATAAAACTAAAATTTGTAAATAAATTTATCACAAACCATATTCATGAATACCTGGCACAAGCATAAATCTTATGTGAATACCTTATGACAACTAAGAAAATACCATTGATTACAAATAAATCTTATGTGAATACCTTATGACAACTGAGAAAATACCGTTAATTACAGATAGTTGCAAGGAGATATTTGTGCTTACTTCCAGGATATTTCCATGTTTAACCAATTTATTTGGCAAATTCTTCATCGAACTGGCACAATCAGCATTTGTTAGAGATTCGATCATCTCCGCCGTTAGTTGAGTATGGTGACCAGGTCTGTTTGAGGTCGAGAGTACCTTGATTTCATCTTGAATCTCCTGGACCTTCTTTTGCAGATCTAACACATAACTGATAGCATCTCCTACTATTGAATGTTTGTCAATCTGTTCACAGGCATAAACAATCTTTATTTGCATAACAGAGTTAAGCCTTAAAAGAATGTTATTTCATACATAAGAAAATGAAAGAGCTAAATCTGAACAGCTATTGAGTTATTTCAGGGTCTACTCTGCAAAGCCCTGCACACATTCCGTTCTAACTCTGAGAGGTTTAATTAATGCAAAAACAGACATACCTTACTGATCTTGGGAACTACAGATCGCAAGTTAAGAAGTGTTTCCTTCAATTTCATCCTTCACTTTCTTTCGGTATACAAATTTTTAGATGTTCGACGATGCTGCAGTACCACACCACCGTTAGAATTGAAAGCTTGGGTAGCAGCAGGATTCGATCCTATGATCTTCAGATCGGTGTCGTCCCACTCGAATTGCCCAGAATTTTCATCCATATCCATCCAGTTTTGATGATCCATTGCGATGAGTTCGCTACAAACCGAGATTGAGGGATTTAGCTATGTTAGGGTTTTGGGCTCGGAATAACTACTTGATTGTCCTGACAAGTTTTCAAAGAGCCCTGCAGATCCAATATGAGTCATATCTTGAAGATGAAATCCATGGTCAAGATCATTATGATTATCATTGATGTATTGGCCATGTAAAGTCGTGGAAGCACGAAGACAACTCTAGCAAAGAGATGCATGCAGATAGCCACACAACCACTATAAGCGTACAACTCTATGAACCAACTTCGAGGTTGTCAAAGTGGCTCATTTCCCATTGTTCCTAGAAATGTACACAGGGCATAACAAACAGGAAATGCATTAAAATCTACTTACCAGAGCCCATCGCTGGGTCCTGGGGCACAACACCCTAGGCAAACGTCACCTGCATGGGACCAATGAGCATATAGTAAAATAGATTTTTAAAAAAGAAATTAATACAACCTAAAATTAAACTATTGAAAAACTATAGAAAACACAAAATTTTCTTATTTAAAACCCTCAACTAATCCTCCTTCGCGAATCATATATATCCCTTGTCAGGGACATAATAATAGTATCCCGTTAGGTTGGGTTTTTAAAATTAGGAATGTTGTTTTCAAAGTTTTGGATTATAAGATTAAAGTGTTGGTTATGTTATTAGAGACTAAGATTTTAAAATAATTTTTTACATTTTATTTTATGATTTCAATTATAGAGGATCTCAAAAAGGTGAGATGGTTCATCACCATGATGTTAAAATTTGATTTGAAAAGTAATTTTATGTTAATGGATTGGAATCCCTTTTTATATAGTGTTATTTTGGTACTCTTAAAGCATGATCATTTTGGAAGAAGTGTTGTAAGAAATATTGCCCTTTCTTTCTCTTTTGTGATCGTATTCACTAGTTTAGTTTCTCTAGAATTTTGACTTGTTTAAAGAAAGTGTATCCTTTCCAAACCCAATCTTGGTCTTATTTGAGTAGCAACCTCACGTTTCCTAGTTTATTTGCAATTTTGTTGTACCCCTTCTAATATGTTGTACCTATTGAGAAGGTTAGCACATTGTCATCCCCCTTAAGTGTTGAACTAATCTCCAATTGAAGATTCATTACACTGAAACCCTGTCAATTTGATAATTTTAATTTCTCAATGATTAGTTTCAAGTGTTCTTCTATTATCATTTTTTTGTCACTCGACTCCATTGAGATTGCTAGACCTTTTCTCAGCATTGGTATCTATGCAATGTTATTAGTGGCCTCTCTTATGCTTTATGTATAAAGTTTAGCATAATGTCCAGTAGAGTTAGAAAGCATACTTCGTATGCTTGCTCTACTTGTGTTCTCTTTCAAAACCCAGTAAAAACTAGTATGAAGAAGGGAAACTTTGGGGCTTTCCATTAAATAAATATGGATTAAGATTATTACATAGAGAGAACCGCATATCTAATATGTATGAAGCAAAGCATTACCTTGGTCTTCCTCTATATTTTTTGTGCCATCCACCTTCTATTCCTTTCTTGATATGGTCTTGTATATGGTCCTCAATATGGAACCCTTGAGTTGTAAATGAATTTCCGTTTATCTTGAAATATTATGTGGTTACACTCTTTCCAAAGATTCAATATAGTTAATTTTAGAGTCAATTCTTATATCCTAGCAACTAATCTAGACTTAAAGTTATTTTTTATTCATTTTTTAAGAAAAGAGGTCACATCTTTTTGAAGTGAAGACAACATATTAATTTCTCATGTTCTAATTCTTATTTGTTATCATACTTTAATCAAATAAGTCACATCTTTTTGAAGTGAAAGACAACATATTTAGTTTCCCACTATTCTAATCCTATACTTGCAAGTGATTGAGGTATTCTTATTGGGAATTGTACATTGCACATTTTGATGGACCCAATAACCCCCTCTTATAAATGTTGTCACGTGTAGATATCTTTTTCATGCCAAGTGCAATAGAAGGGTTGATATTTTGGGTTATTGATATAGATGCCATACTTTTGGGTCCTTGTCTTTGTTGGTGCTGGAAGATTATTCACTAGTTATAAATTTGTTTGACTAAAAATCACTTGAATTGTGCTCATACCCCACCTAAGTATATATGGTTCTTCTTGACTATTTAACAATCTCTTCGTAATTTTTTCCAAATGAGCTTCGAGTACCTTGCATACTTCTATTTCCCATAATTTTGGATGTTCCAAATTCAAAAATAATTTAAGAATAATTAAAAAGTTTAAGAAAATTTAAATTTTATATAAATAACAAATATATCTACTTTAAATAAATTCTATATTTTCTTAATCTTTATCTACCTTCATTTCATTAAATAGAAGAAATTGATTTGATAAGCCCTCCCAAACTAAAAGTTAATTTCTCATCTCAAATTTTTTTAGAAATCCACTCTTTGTGATTCCCCTCATCCTTTCCTTTTGGTCCATTATGTAAATCATTAAGAAACACATTTAAAAATTCTTACCACTAAATATTCAAGGCATATTTCTCTTTCCATATTTGAGTTCATGGTGATGTGTAACCATTATTCCATCTTTATATAAGCATACTTGATAAAGGTGATATTAAACTATTCCATTTTAAAAAGAGAGTGGTTAAAAATGTCACTCCCTTTAATCTTTTGGTTAAATAATGCTTCACACAATATTCCTCATATAAAGCCTTTTTTTTTCAATTTTTACACACTACGTTTTTATCACCAAGAATAAAAATATTGAAAGGGCATGCAACATTGTATGTCCCAAACCAAAATGCATACCCATGTAAAGGCTTATCCCAAATTATTATTTATATTAGCGGTCCCTATTTGAAAGTGATGTTTTTTATAAATTTAATAAACTTATATTAATTGGAAATGGGAATATTGAAAAAGAAAGATTTAGATTTTTCTTTGAGTTAACATGTTTAATTGAATGACCCTAAGGTAACTATGTTCATGGTCTTATAATTGTAATGCTAAAACTGTGTTGTCTGAATGTTTATTAAAAGTTTTAATAATAATTTTTTTAATAAAAACCATTTAAATTTTGGTTATAATGAGATAAAAAAAATTAAGTTGCATTATGTATGTTTACAAAGAAAACCTATGCATTATGATAATTTTATAGAAATCATTCAAATTTTTGGTTATAGTGGGGTAAAAACTTGTAAGTTGTATGGTTTGTGGGGTCGAAAAGAAAACTTATGCGTGAATAAATTGAAAATCAAATCTATTATCAAGACCACATGGAGGACAAGGAGGTTGGGAAAGTGGAAGCATATTCCATCTTATATTCCCACTATGCAGTCTTGTCTTAGTGAAAGGTCCCGACTTCGTGGCTCAAGTTGGTTTTGGTGTTTAATTATTTGTCCTTTTATACTCTTATGTGTTGGTTCAATACGGATGGAGTTAATTCCTTCCCCATGTGACATGATTCTCCTACATTTGCTTTTGGATGTCCGGAATGATGTGCATTTCCCCTATGGATGTGATGGTGAACTTCCAGCGAGGAGGGCATGTTGCTATTAGTCATCTCAACAATCCTTTCGAGTCAGATAGAAATCCTTAGTGTGATATTGAGAAAGTTTCTTTTGACTTGGTCTATCTCCAAAGAATTCCCATTCTCATTCTGAGGGGATGCTCTCATCGTGGACGTTGAGATTGTGTTCAGGTTAGGGAGGCCCTGAATTCTTCATATGACTCTGAAATCACCAACGCTCAGTCATCTTCTAAGGATATGGAAAGCCATTTTGGGGGTCAGGCTTCCTCAGTAACACAAGTGGGGAAAGAATGGACTTATTTGGTGTAATGGTTCGATGTTTATAGCCAATTGTTAGGTTTTGGGGAACTAGTGCCTTCCCTTTCACCTCAAAAGGACCCGTCGCCTTGACGAGAGAATCTCTTCTCGCATTTCTTCGCATCTTCCAGCATGTCTTCTTCGTTGGATTCCTGGGGGAATTCTAAATTTATTCATGCTCTTTGTGACATGGTATTTGAAATCAGAGCAACATGGAGGACCTACGTTTCAAGCTATATCTTATGGATAGCAAATTATATTCTATCATTTCCCTCCTTTTTGGTCAAAATCTTGGCTCTCCTCGAATGGACATCGTCAACTACAACACATTGTTCTGCATGGTGCAACTCCCAGCTCTAATAATGCCAATAGTGTTTAGGTGGCGGACTTTTAATTTTCATGTTTTTCACGAATCTATGCTTTTTTGGTTCTATGATGTGTTTTTTGTATGGTTACGATATATACCAGGAAATAAGTTTTTGTATGCCTGATTTCGAGGCCAATTTTGTAAACTGTAATAATCTCTATTAGCCTTTGGGGATTGAGGGTATTTTGGGTTATCAGAGAAATTCATTGCCAACTTTTTTGCTTATGTTATGTACTATTTTTTTGATATAATATAATGTAGCCTTACAAAAAAAATGATGGTAAATTATCATGTATCTATCACTAAACCACAAGCCAACCAAAATCTGTAACTTACATTAAGTGACTCTTATGAGTATTGTTTGTTTTAAAAGAATTGAAAAAAGATGGATCCACATTCTAACATTCTTTAGGTTCATTTTTTTTATAAAATGCAATCCATACAAGATTAATGGATGTCTTTTGTCCACTTTTAATAGATATATCTTACATTATAAAAGAAATTTTGATTTCATAAAGATATAGTGGATGATTTTTGTTCATTTTTAAATCACTTTTCCTTTTATGAAAAAATGGATATATCTTACATTATAAATAAATAAACTAAATAATTCCATTTATACAACAATTTAGTGGATGCTTTTTTTATTTTTTTTGTTTCAAACAAATTATATCTATTATAATAAAAACTTCATTTGGTGTTATTCAATATGTTTCACATCATCCACCTTCTTTTCTATTCTTCATATGGTGTTGTATAAGTTCCTCGATATTAACTTTTTAAATTGCTAAAAGGATATTCTTTTATCATGCGATATTTTGCAATTATGCTCTTTCCATATATTCCACATGAATATTCTAGGCATCAAATCCCATAGCCTAAAATCCAATCAAAACTTGAAGTTGTTTTTTTATCATTTTCTTAGAAAAGTGGTCACATCTTCTTAAAGATAAGACAACAATTTTTTTTTCCCTAATCCATTCCTATGATTATGAGGCAAAGGGACAAAAAATGATCAAGTGGTTGAGCTATTCTAACTAGGAACTACACATTACACATTTTGATGGACCCAATAACCCCCTCTTATAGATGGTGTCCCATGTTAGGTTTATTTTCTACACCAATTGCAATAGAAAGTTCATTATTTTGGGCCATTTATTTGGGTTTCATGCTTTTTTACCAAATTGGGCCCTAATTTTCTTAATGTTTGAGACCCATTCATTGGTTATATACTTGCTTGACTGGAAATTCATCTCAACTATGTTTATACCACATCTTAGAAGATATGGTTCTTCATAATTGCTTAATTATCTCTTATGCAATTTTGACCATGTGAACTCCTTATGTGCACTGTTATTTCAATTAACTTTGATGGTTTCCAAATTCATAAATCATTGAAGAGTGATTATGGAGTTTGGAAATCATGGGATCTCCCATAAAAAACAAACGTATCTACTATAGATATGTTCTAAATCTTCTTGATCTTCAATTAGTTTGATAATTTTGTCAAGTGGAGAAAATAGCTTCCATAATTCCTCCCATAAAAGAGGGTTGATTTTCAATTTCTAATTTTTTTGAATCCACTCTCTACAATTACCTTATGTCCTTTACTTATGTGATTCACTGGGAAGCGATGCCACTCTTAGGATTTCTTGTCACTAAATATTCAAAGCATATTTCACTTTCCATATTTTAGTCTATAATGATGTTTGGTCACTATACCATCTCAATATAATTGTGTTAACTAATAGGGTTGTATTAAAATCCTTTATTTTAGAAAGGGTCGTGGCCTTTAAATATCTTGGGGTGGATATTTCTTCCCATGATATTAGTGGCCATTTTGTGATCCTTTTTTGTTTACTAGAATCTCCCTAACTTGCAGGAGTGGCCTTTGGTATAAGAAACCGTGACCCAAGGGAATCTAAACCGTCAACATCACTTGGGGATCGCACCCGTCTTGGGCCACACCAACCCTCAACTGGTTGAATTTTGGGTGTCTCCTCCCAACTAGATCACCCTTTAGGGGATTACCTGGGTCGCCCTGCTATTGAGACCCACACCTTAATCGAATGAGATAACAAGAATTGACAACCATTTTGTAATCCTTGCCTTAGAAAGTTATTTTGCATTTTTTCCATCATCTTCATTATTTTCACCAGTATTTTTATTAGAAAGAACAAGTAAATTGAAAGGGCATGCAATATTGATTCAAGTAATGTTGATTTATGTGCCAACAAGAGAGAATAGAATGCACATCCATGTAGAGGTCTATCTCAATTTATCTTCTTTATACCCTTAACCAATAATGGGATCCATGTGTGTTTATTTGGAAGGGGAGATGTTACCACCCAAAAAATTAATTTAGTGATAAAATTCTTAAAGCAAAAGTATGAGCCTAGGTGCACTAAAAAAGGGTTTCCAAATGTCTCCATAGTATCTTCTTCACACACTTTTGTCCCACTCTACTCTAGCATGAGAGGGGAATCCCTAAATATAACTAAGTTAGTGTATGATAATGACTTGAAAGAGTTTCTTAGACTTGGGGTAAATTTGGTTTAAGATATTTTCATCATCAAAGCCCATATTTAATAAAATAGAAAATAATAGATGATTCATATATTTTTAGGGTGGTTAAGAGTGAAATTAGTGCCTAGAATGATTTTGTGCATATCGAGTCTATAGGATAGCAACAATGAGCTTCATTCAAATTAGATTAGGATAACATGAAGTCATAACCATATATTGTTTCTCACTAATATAAAATGTTACTTGTGAAAACACAATTGAAGGAGAAGTTCCAAATATGCATGAAGGTTTGTCTCTCCGTAGATATGCAAATCTACATCTAGCTCAGATTAAGAAGAAAGATATGCATAAAACATTTCCAACAACAAACATAAAGGAATATAAGAAGAATGAACCACAAAATAACTCTTATGAACAAAAAAGCAATGTTACCTAGAATTCAACCCACCCTTCATGATACATTTGATGCAAGTATTTTAGCATTAATATTCAATAAATTAAGTTCAAACACATATTCTAACCTCCAAAATAACCTTCAATTGATTCCAAACTAGTAGTCTCTAGTGTGTCTACAATAATGCAACAACCAAAACATTAAGAAGAGTTTCTCTTATACAGAGAACAAGATCAAACATCATCACAATTAAATAATAATATCCAAAGCTAGATCCATGATCTCTCCTATGAATACATGGTGTTGGATAAATCAGTTGGCATTGATGTCAATAGATAAATATTGTTGATCACCAAGTGAAATGAGCATGAAAGAAATGTTTTTTTTATATGTAATTCCTCTGGTTGTAAACAGTGACTATTAGAACCATAGGAACCACAGATAATGATTACTGGAATTTCCTGTAACTAGTATGATTACAGAATGTGCAAACAATAACCACCGGAACCACAAATTCCTATAATTTAATGACTACCAAAACCATAAATACTTGTAACCAACGATCACTGGATGTGCATACAACAAATTTCTGTAATTACAGGATATGCAGACAATGATTGTCGGATTTCCTGTAATAGTGATGAATAGGTGGAGTCAGTGCGCAATTGCGATTTCATGCCTATGGTCATGAAATTGTTCTAAGCTTATAAGTTTATTATCAAAATCACTCTTGTTGGCGCAACTTTGATACCTATGTTTATAACTTAATTGAAGTGAATAACATGCCAACCCTAAATATAAATATAATTTTAGTTCGAACACATTGATGACTAGATGAGTGGAGAAGTATTGATCTGAGCTCTGAAATATGATCAATGAATTATCTTTAAGTGGAAAAGGACAAAGAATGAAGTCAATTAAAGATGTATATATATGACTCAATGATGTTAGGAATTTCTAGGAAAAAATAGTCAGTGAATTTTTTTGTTTTATTGCAGACAACAAATACAGAGGACGATTTAACTACTACATATAAAGAATTTATGGGTTTAACTACAAAAATACAAATATGTGATGAAGTTTTGGGTGCAATAGGGATGATGATTTTTCTTTGATATGACTTACAAGGCCATGACTTGAGTAACGAGCTAGAGAGATGAAGGGATATGAATTGTGTATTTCAAGAAAGAAAATCGTTGATCTGGGGATATTATTTACGCATTTGGTTGTGTAAAGTACTAGCATGTATATGGATATTAAGGAGGCTTTGAGCATGAACACAAATAAAATGTGAACAATAGTAGTTTAGTGATTACTTTGTTTCTGAACATCCAGAGGATGTGTTATTACCAGAACTATAAGACATGTTGTTACAGAAACTATAAGAAACCAGTTACCAGAATTCTTATAGATGAAGGTGTTGAAGAGTATATTGAGAACTAAATGGTCACTAATAGAAAGAAAAGGAGCATTAGATCAAAATAGAATGAGGACTTAGGTTTAGATCACATATGCATAGATAGATAATGAGCATAGGAATAGTATAAGCATAGATAAAGGAAGAACTGAGAAGTGAGTTGATACAGGAGCATAACTGACACCAATCTTATGAAAATAGGAGATTGGTGTCTCCTACAGGTAGATGCCTGTAAAACTTTGGGGGATTAATGTCTCTTGCAGATTGTACATGTATACAAATCCTTTTATATTGGATATTGGTGTCTCTTGCAAGTTAAAGCTTCCAAACAATTATAGTCTATAAATTGGTGGTTACATTTAATTTACAAAAGACAGATCTTTGTGGTTTTTCCCATTAAAAGTTTCGATGTTAATATCTTGTGTCTTGTGTAATGATGTAATGATCAATGATGTGATTTGATAAAGTCGTTAAAATTTTGGGTAATACTGATTCACCCCCTCATTATCACTGAGTATTCAACACATAACAAATGATATCTACTAACCAAATCATAAGTGACAAGTCAAACAAAAAGTAAATAATGACAAATGCTAAGTGGGAATGCCACATGTTATCCTCTCCAAGTAGGATGACTCTCCAAAATAAATTCATTTCACCATGTAATATGATTCATAGATCCAATAAAGTCTCCCACAAGACAAGTGCTTCACCAAAAGAATAAATAAAATATCATAAAATGTAGCCACATGCTAAAAATACCCCAAACAACTAGGATGTCCTCCTAAAAAAACTCCATAATCTAGTTCTCCAATATGTTACATCCATTGACGAATATCCCAAACAACTAAGATGTCCTCCTAAAAAAACTCCATAAGCTAGTCCTCCAATATGTTACATTCATTGACGAATCTACCAACTAATAGGTCCATGGAATTAAAAAAATCCATCATCTAGTCCTCCAATATGTTACATCCATTGACGAATCTACCAACTAATACGTCCATGGAATAAGGAAATGTGCTGGCATAAATCTATTCTAAAGGTGGTTACAATAAGTGCTAGGTCAAAAAGGAAGTGGGAAACTCCATCAAATAAGCCATGGCTAGTAGTAAAACCTCATCATGTGTGTTATTGATCAATAATAATTGGAGCAATCCATAAAGTGTGTGGTCAACCAAGTCCAATATGCCATTTTCTATGCTAAAAATAGCAAAAACCTCCAAATTATTTCTCCAAGGAACCAACCAACTCATGGGAATGTGTGCTAAAGGTGGTTTGTAAGTGTTATAACCATTCCTCACACCAAGGAGACTTCAAATCATGTGGAAAAGAATAAATCCACATGAATACAACTCTAAATCAACAAATAACTCCATGAAATAGGGAGGGCATCCTAGCAAAATGTGGATATGGATGCCATATCCCACATCAATTGCCTAATGAAGGACCTAGTAAATAGAACATGTGATCAGTGGTACTTTTAATAATATGTCCATGAACTATATGTTGGCATGTGGAACCAAGTTCCAATACCATCAATAAGTCCCCCAAGCATGTGTGTCAAGGTGGCATGACCTAGAAAAATGTGCAATGTAAGATCTCAATTCCTCCAAATATGTAAAAAGATGACAAGTTAGGGGAGTGCTCTACTCCTTCAAGTAACCATCCACTCAAAATATACCACATTACTACCAAAATATCAATATCCACTAGAGCATTCCATTATCAAGCTTATGCATCACAAACCAAACACAAGTATAGCCTTTGGAAGGATAAATCACCATAATTATGTATGCACGAATGAAATGCTCAAATCAGAGAGTCATAAACAATGGAAAATAATCTAGTAATATGATCCATTCCGAGGCTCAACTGGCACCATCAACTAGTGCCTAGTCCTAGTCAAATCCTTGGTTGAATCTTAATCGGGTTGAGTCAGTTGATAATGTAGATCAGTCAATACATCAACTCTGTGAATCAATCGATCCATCGACTTAGTCAACTTTGAGAATTAATCAATCCAATGACTCAGTCAATTTTTCATATTAGTCGAATCACACAATCTTGTATAAGATTCATTCATCATACATGCCTTGTGGCATTCGATGACTCAAATGCATGTCAACAGGCATTTGGAATAGCAAAAGGCACCAAGAACATGTCATCGACGTGACAATGGTGTCTCTTCATCTTCTTCTAGCCGATAGATGCAAAGAAAATGGTTGGTCTTTTCAATAAAGTGTAACTACTTCTTTGTAACTAAAACATGATGGGTAGGCACCCAAGAATCCCTCATATTTCTACATATACATGTAGGCTTGAATATGAAAGGATTCCTTGTTCTTGATTGCACTAATATGGGTTTTGAAAGAGAAGGATCGATTGGTTGCTTATGGTTCCTTCAGTTGACCTCCATTCATGTAAATAAGTCTTTCGACTCAGTACAACTTGATACAAGTTTTTGCTTACAAACTTAGGAGACTGGGGTTCTACAAATGAATGCTCAATACAACCAGATTTTTCACCCTTGGGGTTTCTCCATTATCAATTCCTGGCTTACACTTTCATGTGATTGGTATTTTCTATTGCTTTCAGATGTTTTTTTGTTTAGTTTTACCTATATTGGTTTTCTTATTCAGTTTAGTATTATTCACTTCTACCACTAGATCTTGAATCCCTAAATCGACTATGTTGTCCTCTTTTCATCTTCCTAGGCGACATAGATCATTAGTATTAGAGAAATCTAGTTTCTCTAGCCTTGCTTAAACACTACTTGCATAGTTAGCAAACTTATGCATGTTCCACGCTTTAAGACCCAACTATTTAACTTGTCTTACCTTCGATCTTCGAGTATTTATCAGCTTGAAACCTAGACCAAAGATGGAAAGTGAAATAGAGGACATAACTACTCATAGTGAAACTGAAAAATTCATAGAACAAGAACTTGCTCGATAGAGAACTAAAATTTATGAGCATTTCAATGAGATCCTTACTCAACTTACTAGTTCATTGGGTTCGGCTTTGATTAGCAACCCAATGAGATTTTCCTTTGATAGGATTTTCCCCTTCAAGGTACAAATGAACTTAGCCATACCAAATTTGGAAAGAAAGATTGATGCATAATTTGTAGACAACTAGATACAACAATTAGAGTCCTACTTCTTTGTGAATCAACTTTTTTAGGTTGAGAAAGTCACTATTGCATCTTTGAAGATGTTGATTTCTATACACTATTGGTGGGAAAATATTTTGACTAATGAGGAAGAAGAAGGTCATCCCATTGACACATGAGAAAAAGTTGTTGAACATGTGAGGATGGAATTTTATCCACTTGAGTACATAGAAAAATAGTATAAGAAATCACAATAGTTGAGACAATGGAAAGATCAATCTATACATAGTTATCCTAATGAATTTCACCGACTAATGGCTCGACTTGGTGTTAGGGAGGAAAACAAGTTGCTTGTTTTGAAGTATATAAGTGTATTAGCTCTTTTTATCCAACTAGAGATGGAATTTCTCACTATTGGCACTCTTGTGGAAGCATTACATTATGCCATCAATCTTGAGGCGGAATTGAAGGCGAAAGGATGTTTCTCAACCAAACTGACAGGTCTACCTTTTGACAAGAAACCTCAGTTAACTAATGACTTTGACAATTCAAAATGGTCTACTCAAACTAACTCACAAAAGCAATATCACGGTAACAGGCCTCCTAAGAAAGATAAGTGAAAACACAACAAATAACCCCTTCTTGGGAAATATTGTGATTACCATAGTTCAACTTGGCATGATGCATCTAAATGAAAATATTGTAATACATTCTCGATACATATGTCTATCTTTGACTTAGGCTCACCTGATAAATCTATCATGGAATAAGATCTAGAATCCTTGACTCTTTTGGCAAAAACTTCGGCAACCCTCATGAACTCGACCATGATCAACGAAGAGGAAAAAGAATGACTATTCCATACATAGATATGGTTACAAAATAAGCCATTGCATATGATTGTGCTCAATGGTAGTCAAACTAACTTTGTATCTGAAGACATTGTAAAGTATTTGGGTTTTGTTACTACTCCACATCCACAACCTTATAACATTTGTTGGATGAAGGATAAACAAGAACTCGGGATCACCCAGTAGCGCAAACTTGCCTACTTCATCAAGCCTTTTTGGGATGAGGTGCTATGTGATATAACATCACTCTTAGTAGTTGATTTATTGTTTGGGAAACCCTACTTGTGGGACATACATGGAAATCATCAATACAAACAACAAAAATTGGTTTACGAAATACATAATTAATGGTATGGAAATTATGAATGCTGATCCACGCGGATAGTTGAAATGGTTTCAAAAAAACAAGACAAAAAGTTGATTAACCATGCTTAGAAATTCATGTTGTTGATGATTAAACCTTTAAATTCCAAGAGGATCACAATAACCATTCGACTCTCCACCGACCACAACTCTCAATAGCAACAACACGTTGACATAATACTTGAAGAATACAAATATTTTTTCAAAGATCCAATAAGGGTACCACTACATTGTCTGGTAAAACACTCATTTGATCTTGCTCTTGGTTCCTCATTTCCCAATGCATTTGTTTATAGAAGGTTTGTTTTAGATATTGAAAAAACATGTAGAAAATTTCAAGACTTGAACAAAAAAGGGCATATTCGAGCCAACTCCTCTCCTTGTGGAAGTCTAGTCATCCTAGTCCCTAAGAAATATGGGATATGGCGCATGTGCATTGACTATAGGGTTCTCAGTAAGATTTATGTTGGAACTTAAGGTCTTTATGGTTCATCACACCTCTGTATCTTCTGGAGACAATCAACCCTTAGACAACTTACAACAAACACAATAGTCAACTAGAGTTGATAGATCAACTGAACAGTTTGTTGAACATGTGACTAAATGGTTGGCACAACTACAATTGTTGACTAAACTTTGGCACGTTGTGGATTTTGTGGAAACAATTAAAACCACAACCCCTATTCATGGACCATATCTCCCTTACTTTCAGGAAGTTGGTTAGATATGGAAACTATAAATATGTGACCCTTTTAATTCTCAAATATAGAAAAAGCGATTGCGACTTGAGATGTCTTCCATGCTCATTATGCATTATGATGTTCTGATCACGATGTGGTGTGCTTGAGTGTTGTAATAGTGTCTTTAGACACCAAATTTCTTCTTGGAATATTGCTCCCTTCTTTTCTCTTTCTTCCGTTGAATAATTCAAGGCTAAAAGGTTCCCCAACATGGTACCATAGCGATGTTTTTTACTTAGCCCTGGTGCTTGCAAATTGTGTTGAGTCGTATTTAGGATTGATTGACTCTGGGTGGAATATTTGTCGATTAATACCTCTTCTTGAACCTTGATCAGATCTATTAGATCAGAAGGATGACTTCCAAGATAAAACCCATTGTTCTCAATGGACACAATTTTGCAATAAAAGATACATATATGGAGACCTTGTTGAAGAGTAAAGGACTATGGAATTTCATGAAGACAACTATTGCTAGCCGGATGGATGTCGATGCTATGTTTTCCATCGACATAAAGAAAGACAAAGTTGTGGGTGTTATCATGACCTACAACTTGGAGAGAATTCTCTTCCATACAAGTGGGATTGATTGTCCTCGTGCCATCTAGAACAAGCTAAAGCCGACGTTCAACAAAATAAATGAAGGTGAAGTGATGCAAATAGAGAAGGGGTCGATATCTCTAGAACCTCTTTCCTTTGATCATATCGAGGACTATTTAGCGCGTATCAAGTAACTATAACTGAAATTGAAAGAATGTGGCAAGGATTTTGTAAAGAAGGATGGACAACTAATTGAGCTGGTTTTGATGAATTTGAAGACACCATATGATGTCTTGTGTTCCTACTTTCGGGAAAATTGGATGTCATACAAGCAAGATGGTAAGGATTTAACCTTTGATGCATTATGTGATCTATTGATTAAGGACCAACATAAGTTGCTTCAAGAAGGGAATCTTGGTGGAAAAAACTAGGCTCACTTGCTAAAAGCAAGGTCAAACCAAACCTTAAGGAGCATGGTCGGCAGGATCATCGACCAGAATGTATAGACCAATCTACAAAATGGAAAAGCAAAGAGTCACCATAGACAAAGAAGGATCATAGGAATAATAAATTTTGGTATTGTGCAAAATTGGAACATGTCAAGAAGAATTGTTGGAAGAAAATGAAAAATTTAGAAGGAAAGGTCAAGCACCTTGAGGATAGTGCATAAACTAGACAGTCAACCAATCGACCTCCTAAAAATTATACCTTCTCTATCAGTACTTCCCAGGCATTACATTCCCACACTAATCAAACTGAATGGATAGTGGACTCTAGATGTACTCATCATATGGAAAAGGATGCTTCTCTGTTCCATTCCTTAATTGCAAGTACTCCCATTTAGAAGATTTATGTTGCTAATGATTACACCCTCACTGTCACTAGAAATGGAAATGTTGAATGGAAGCATGGTTGCATATCCAATGTCTATCACATAGTGATATCTCTTGTAAACTTATGGTTGGTTTCTCAGCTAACAAAGGCCAAGAAGATTATTGAGTTTTGGTAAGATCACTTTATTGTAAAGGATTTGAAGCTTCGGGGGTGGGGTTGTTTTTCAGGGGTATTGGATTCCAAAGATGGGATTTACAAGTTCTGTGATCCACCCATGAATGTTTCCAGGATGACTGGGCCAACTGCACTCGTCGCTCAAATTGATGACATAAGATGAATTTGCATGAATGACTTGATAATCTAAACATTTGAAGGATGAATATTATGGTAACTCACAATATGGTTACTGGTCTTCCAAAGACCATTCCACCTAATGGAGTTTGTAAAGGATGTATGCTTAGAAAAAATCATCATGCACCCTTTGATTTAGGGAAATCATGGCATTCACAAGACCAACTAGAGCTTGTTCACAGTGATATTTGTTGCATGAACAAACCTTCATCAGTAGGTGCGAAGTATATTTTGATCTTTATTGATGATTTCTCTCAATTTACATGGGTTTATTTCTTGAAGAATAAGAGTCAAGTCTTTGAAATATTCAAGGAATTTAGAGAACTGGAAGATAAGCAGTGTGGTCAACCCATTAAATGTTTGATATCAAACAATGGTGGTGAATATGTGAACTGACAGTTTGAATAATATCTTTTGTGGAATGGTATCTCTTGGAAGAGATATGTCCCTCACACCACTTAGGGAAATGGTTTCATAGAGAGAAAGAATCAGACATTTTTAGAAATGGCCAGGTGCCTACTGCATACAAAAGACATCTTGTAGAAATTTTGGGCAGAGGTTGTTTATTGCTTGAGTTATCTCCTGAACCTTGTGCCGACTAGAGAAGTCATTGACACGACTCTAGTCAATAAGTGGAAAGGTAGGAAACCCTCTATCAAACACCTTAGAACCTTTAGATGCGTCTCTTAGGTGCATATCAATGACAACAATAGAAATAAATTTGATGGGAAGAGCCATGCATGCATCATGATGGGCTACTTTGATGAGTCGAAGGTCTATAGATTTTTTGACCCTGTCAAACAACATATCATATTAAGTAGAAATGTGAACTTTGATGAGGTGACTTCATGTAATAAGTTGTTGCATTATGGTCCAATGAACAATGATTTGTTTGACATTCTTGACAAATTTGGATCGACTGTACCTATCTATGGAATCCCAATTAGATCAATGATTTTTGCTCCAAATTCAACTAATAGTCAATCTATTGTGACTACTAAAGTTGTCAGTCTGATTTTTTCGACTCACCTGACTATTAATAGTTGAATTAAATCATCAATGACTTGCTTAACCCAGTGGGTTGTTAGGATGATTGAAGTTGCTGGATCCGATGCTGAAAATCCTAGTATTGGTTGGTAGACTCGTGGTTAGAGACAATGTGGCAGTGTTTCCTTGATGGCACGTGTACTTGAAACCTGTGATCTTGATGCATATGTTGATGATTAGGGTGTACTAGAATGGGAAGCTATTATGTTTGTTGAAACTGATTCCTTGAAGAAGAATTAGACGTGGAACTTGTTCCTTGATCGCAAGGAAAGAATGTCATGAAATTTCGATGGGTCTATAAGACCATTTTTACCTTCGATGGCATTGTTGAAAGCCACAATGGTCATTTGGTTGCCATGGGATTTCTCAGCAAGAATACATCAAATACAATAGAAAATTTTATCCTGTCGTAAATATGTGTAAAATTAGCAAATATTCAAGATCTTTAGGCTGGATTGAATCTCACTCTGAAACAAGATTGAAGGAGGAAGAAAAAATTTGGTGTTACAATGATAAAAAAAATCATGGTGAAATTATCGAAACAAAAAGAATTTTTTTGAAAACATAACATTAATATCATAATAATTAACCTGTATGTAATACATCCATGATATAATGAAGAGAATTCGAATCCACTGGTGTGATTCGAATTCCATGTCTTGGACTAGCTCCAATTATCACTAATTGTGGGAAAATCACCACTAGATACTCACTAGTGTAACTCCAGACAACTAAATCAGTTCACAATTATTGAACTAACCAAGGCAGGTGATAAAAGGTGCCTAACCTCCTTAAATCATGCAAATGTGGTTCTAGGCTAACTAAAGATGAACTAACTGATGCCCATTGGAGAATAACTCAACACAAACTAGGGTGAATTGATGGTGGGACTCACATGACTCAGTGTGGGTTCCTAAATTGTAGGGAGTGGCCTCTGTAGCTCCTAAAATCATGCATATGGGTGCATCAAGTGGTAGGTGGTCCAAATATTAATTCCCCATGGCACTAATGAAGTGGAAACATACTCCTAAGCTAGGAAACTGAAATTTAGACTATGGTGGTCAAGGGAGGATTACAAAAAAATCCCAACACCCCCCCTTAATCCAAACATGTAAAACTTGGGCCCTAGAAACCAAGACTAAAGGTCACCCATACAATTTAGTGCAAAAAAATAACTGCTTAATAAATCGAGGAAATGGGAAAACGTCATGGGAACACCCCTCCCCCCCCCCTCAAAATGAACAGTGAAACCAGGAACAAAACTGAATCAAACCTTCACACTAAGAAGAGACCTGAGATAAGAAAATATCTTTTCAATGAAATATTTTTTGAATATATTTGCAACCTACTCCTTTGTAGGGATGTAATGTAGAATGATAGCCTTACTATGCACTAGTTCCCGGATGTAGTGCATGTAGAATTCAATGTGTTTGGTCTGTTGCTTATGTACTGGATCAATGGAAATTTTAATTACACCTTGATTATCACATAAGCTGTCTACTAAAGGAGAAGTTTGAATGCCAAACTTTGTCAGAATCCCATGTATCCAAACTGCGTGAATAGCTGCATTCACAACCCCCCAATACTCTGCTTCACCTAAAGAGAGAGCAAGCATTGCTTGCTTCTTGCTTGACCAGTATATTGGTCTAGATCCCAACATGAACACAAATCCTGAAGTAGATTTTCTGTTAGTATTGTCTCCATCCCAGTCTGAATCAGTAAAACCAACTAGATCTAGCTAAGCACCAACAAAATAGTGAATCCCAAACTCTCTAGTACCTTGCACATAATGCAATATGCACTTTGCTACCTTCTAATGCATCTTGTGTGGGTCCCGCATGAACCTAGCAACAACACTCACAACATATGAAAAGTCTGGTATTGAATGAGTAAGGTACATTAAGCTACCAATCAACTATATATAGAGATTACTATCAACCATGGGTGTAGAACCACCTTCTTCCAATCAGATTCCAAATAAGAAGGGGAAGGATGTTGCTTTGCAATTAGTCGTATGGAATCTTTTGAGAAAATCTCCTATGTATCTGGAGTGATTGATCATGATCCTTGAAGATTTTTTATTCACTTCAAGGCTAATAAACTACCTTAACATCCCTAGATATGTCATGGAGAATGCATTTCTCAAAGATGACTTTATATCCCTCAATCAAGTAGTTGAACGACTAGTAATGAGCAAGAAATCCACATACATTACAATCAATAGTAAGAAACCTCCCCTCTACTACATGTCGACATTGTAGTCAGATTTGCACCTTTCAAACTTCTGTGATAGTAAGAAGACATCCATCTTGACATTCCATGCCCTTGGGGCTCACTTAAGCCCATACATATATTTCCTTAGCTTGCAAACCAAGTACAAATCTTCAGTGTACCCCTCAGGCTATCTCATGTAGATCTCTTCTTCGAAGTCATCATGGAGGAAGGCACTCTTGACATTCATCTGATGTACCTCCCACTTATTCAAAGATGCAATCGCTAAAACCATCCTTATGAAATCCATTCTTGCAATAGGGGCAAATGTTTCATTGTAGTCTAGCCCATGAAATTGTGAATACCCCTTTGCAACTAACTGTTGATGTATTTGTAACTTCAGAATGTATTCATCCGTATATCTTATGTATTGTACCTCGATGTTTATTCTGGGATGTGTCTATAATGTATTTGAGTCATTTCATGCCTCGATGTTGCTATGGGGAGGTTCTATAATGTAAACAAGTCATGTCAAGTCATTGAGGGTAACCCTCCTATTGGTCAAGGGTTAAAGTCCCCTTAGTTGTGGGGCCCTAGGGTTATTATACTATCCTAGAGAAGTTGACCCTAGGTGATTCATTGTAAGTCGAGGCAATAGTCCCCACCGTTGTGTTAAGGATAACCCTCCTTGTTGGTCAGAGGAGGCAAAGTTCCCACAAGTTGTGGGGCACTAGGGTTATTAAACACTCCTAGATATGTCAGTTCTAGCAAGTAATTGTTAAGTGAGGCCGACATGTTGGAGTGGGTTTCAAGTGAATGAAAGGATATAAATAGAGAGTGAGCCTCTCTATTTATCACACACACACTCACTCATTGGGGTGCATGAGTGAGAGGAGAAGTTGTTGGGACAAGAGAGAGACTACTGTTGTCGAGAGATCATCTTTATGTTTTTGGGTTTTACTTTTGGTGTTGATTCTATCTCTGAGGAAGTTGCGGGGTTTTCTCCTTTATGGTTTCCCCGAGGAAAAATTATTTGTGTCTCTTGTCTCTTGTGTTTTATTGCTGTGCATGTTATTCTCTCAGTTAAAAGATCCTATGATCATAATGCTAGCTTGAATGATAAAAATATAACATGGTATCAGAGCTAACCTGAGAAGAAGACATTGTGCAGCTGTAGAAGCTAGGGTTTCTTACTTTTTGGGTCTCTCTCCACAATCCATTAGCAAAAGTATTCTAGGTTGACTCTCCATTGAAGGGTGCATCTTTCTGTCAAAGCGGAATTCGATTCCGAGCATTTTCAGTTTTTGGTGCGGGAAATTAGGGATTCTTATAGAAGAGGAATTTTTGAGTGAGCCCATCATAGGATTTCTCTCCTCATCAAAATCAAAGTTTAGAGACCTGGGTCAATATTTTTGGTTGGGTGAAATTTCAAGAAAGTCAAACCCTAGTTTGACCCTGAGCTAGAAAAACCCTAAAATACTAAAACTGATAAGTTTTGGTACATGCGCTATATCTTGGGATTGTGAAAGGCTTAGGAGATGAAAATTTTAGAGGTAGAAGATAAAATCCTGATGTATATTGTGTCCAAAATTCAGCCTCATATTCGCTATATTCTGGGAGATATGATCCCTCCAAGTTAGGGTTCTATCCTCTTCCAGGATTCATCCCTAAATAGGACACCTGGGGAGAATTGCTATATCTTGGGATACAAAGGTCCAAATGAAATTTCTGTAGATGTTCCAAAAATGGCACGGACTTTAATTTCTATGGTCTGAGTTTCAAACCCAGAATATTAAACAGTGACACGTGGCAGTCCATACAACTTCATTGTTTTGAATAGTCCTGTAACAGGTTACCTTGGGAAAATGATCATAAGTCCCAATTGGTGAAACCAATTCTGATGTAACATATGGTGTTGGAACAGGGACATATGAGGATAACTCAGTGTGAATTGTTAGACACATAGGAGTAGTAATTTTAGAGATACCGCAGAAACAGTAACAGGCATTTCTACAGAAGAAATTGGAAAACTTGGGCTTCCTGTTTCGGGAGCTTCCCTCCACTGTTTTCAGAAAAGGAGTACATTGGACAGCTTAAATTCAAGAGATATATCTTTCTATCCAATCATATCTAAAATATTCCAAGTTTTTAAAATTAAGGTTTCTCTGACAAACCCTAGATCAGCTAGCTCCAGAACCAGGACGGACACCTCAAATTGGTAAGATCTAATCTTTTGCTATTTGCATTTGGGGTTCTCATTTCAAAGCGATCTATCACATCATCTTGATGATAAGCTTGGTGAAGTGGACAACTTCCAAGCATGGAAGTATTTGATCTCTCTGAAGAAAATGGATTAGACACCTACATGAGTAGAGAGGTTCAAGTTCCAAAGGGAGATGAGGCTAAAAGCCTTACACCAGAAGAACTTGGTCAAGGCCAAGAAGATCATTGTTGATTCAATCATGGATCACATTGTACCACAAGTGTCTTCCCTAAAGACACCGAAGATGTTTGATTCCTTGACCAAGCTATTTGAAGGGATGAACATAAATCCAAATATGACTTTGAGAAAATAGTTGAAGAATGTGATTATCTAGAATGCAGAGACCATACAGTCATACTTTACGGGGGTCTCTCAAATCAGAGAACAACTTGAAGCAGTAAAAGAAGAAGTGGAGAATGCAGAAGTGGTGATAACCACCTTGAATGGCCTCCCAGGATCATGGGATTCATTCTTTCGAAGAATGTGTGCTAGAAGGAAGTGATTACTTTCAGTAGACTCTGGGAAGAGCACACACAAGAAGAAGCTCAACTAACAACAAGAGAAAAGAAGATGGGAGCAAATGAAGATCAAGTTGTCACCATCCAAAGAAGATCCCTCAAGCGATGAGGAATATGAAGAACTCAACTCTTGAAGAACCTCTTATCCACCTTAGCATTTGGATAAGAAACGATGCTATTATGAATGAAGAAGACGATGAAGTTGAAGGCTCAAGAAGGAGTCTACCCACAAAACAAATAAAGATAAGTATTCAATTGTCATTTCATGATATTGTCTTGTTATGCATTTGTTTATATTCAGTTAATGTATTATGCATGATAGAATGTTTGCATTAATGACAGTATACTACTAATATGCATATGATGGGTAAGTAGCTCATGGTGCTATACAACTCTCCATTGCTGCTTATCTAGAATGAAACCTCTTTGCTAACATATTAGATTAGTGCACAATCTCAATGTTGTCCTAGAAGAGATGGAAGGCATCTAGAAAGTTTCTGTGAGATATGGATGGATGTTGTCTTGGCTAAAGTAGTTGCATGATCATATATTTATGCATGAGAGCTTTCCAGTATGAATATTCCTTATGAAATGTTTCTAACCATACAAATGCATTTGACTTATAGGAAAGATCACATACATAATCGCCTACAAGAAAAGAAGAATGAGACTTGTTCCGAAGAACAAGTGACGACAGTTCAAGATGAAGAATAATATGACGAATTGAAGAAAGGGAAGACCAGGTCAAGAAGAATGATGTCTAGGATGCAGTATCGATACGTGAAGGGAATTTCATAGTTCCATCATGCAGTAGATGGAAACATCATGGGATACAAAGAAAGATCCGTAGCACGAGGCTTCTCACGAAAAGAAGGCATAGACTACGAAGATACATTTGCAGCCAGTGGGAGTTGAAACACATACATGATGAGCTTGATGAAGATCTTAACCTTTGCTACAAGGTTGAAGATGAAAGTCTATACACTACATGGATACATAGAATATTAGTAGCATGGGAAGCTACTTGTCACTTCGGTACATAATGTTTCAGTGCATAGAGTATGGAAGACAGAGGGAGTATGATGCTCTGCTTTAGAGGGAGTGACTACAGAATATCCTAAGGTTCGACATGGTACGACATGATGGATAGTTTACTGATGAATCTAGGATTTACTGAGAGTAAATCGGATTCCAACCTTTGCTTCAAGGTTGAAGGCAGAAGACCAGTGATGCTCCTGTTATGTGTCGATGCACTATGTTCTAGGTATGGAGGTGTGGTAGAATGTGGATGGAATCTTCCTCAGATAAGGGAAGTATGCAGTAGAGACCCTGAACAAGTTCAGGATGATGGACTGCAAGTCCATGACCACACCTATGGCATCGAACATGAAGCTATTGAGTGATGCTTCATCAGAGGTGGTTGATGACACGATGTATCGTCAGATGATTGGGTCGTTGATGTACCTGACAAACATGAGACTAGACATTTACTTTGCTATGAACACCTTGAGCCAGTTTCTAATAGATCTGAGACATGTTCACTTGATTGCTACAAAGCATATTCTGAGGTACCTAAGGGGTACAATTGATTATGGGCTCAAGTATGAGGCGAATCAGAAGATTAACCTTGAGGGTTATGTTGATTTAGATTGGGTAGGTAATGCCATCGATAGGAAGAGCACTTCAGGGTGTTGCTTCACTATGGGATCATGTGTGATCTCTTGGTTTAGTAGGAAGCAATCCTGTGTGGCACTGAGTACAGCTGAAACAGAGTATTTCGCAGCTTGTTCAACTAGTTGTGAGGCAGTATGGCTGAGGAAGCTACTGTCTGATTTATTTGATCTCCAAATGGATGCTACTTGTATACATTGCGACAACCAGAGTTGTGAGAAGTTGTTGGAGAACTCGGTGTTCCGTGACAAGTCGAAGCATATCGAGATCAAGTAACACTATATCAGGGATATGGTGCAGAGAGAAGAAGTGAAGCTCCAGTATGTTGCGACAGACGAACATATAGCTGATGTGTTGATGAAGCCATTAGCCAGAGTGAATTTTGAGTACTTTAGGGAGAAGCTTGGTGTTCTCCATATCAAGGTTCCTTCCAAGGGGAAGTGATGAGTTCGTGAGCCATTCTGACATGGTGACAGGATTGGTTCCTTCCATGGTTAGATGTAAGGGCTGAGCCATTCTTTCATGGTGAGAGGATTGGTTCCTTCCATGTAAAATATGAGTGCTGAGCCATTTTGATATGACTGTAGGATTGATTCCTACATGATCAGATATAAGGGATGTTGCCATTCTTGGAATGGAGGTGTCTGGTCAATTACCAGGAATACTTGGTCTATGACTGAGGGCCTTTCTGATACGACTATAAGATGTAGTCTTACATGATCAGATGTGAGCGCATGGCCATTCTGATGTGATTGAGGGATTGGTTCCCACTTGATTATATATAAGGGCTGATGCCATTCTCTGGGAGAATGGAGGCACCTAGTCAGTTACCAGGAAAGCTCAGTTTGGGACTGAGGGCCATTCTGATGTGACTGTAGGATTGGTTCCTACATGATCAGATGTGAGTGCAGAGCCCTTTTGACATGTATGTTGGATTGGTTCCTCACATGGGCAGATGTAAGTGCATAGCCTTTTCGAACATGTATGTTGGTTTGTTTCCTCACATGGTCGAATGTAAGTGCAGAGCCTTTTTGAACATGTATGTTGGATTGGTTCCTCACATGGTCGAATGTAAGTGCAGAGCCTTTTTGACATGTATGTTGGATTGGTTCCTCGCATGGTCAAATGTGAGTGCTGGGCCTTTCTGACTGGGTTGTGGAATGTGTTCCCACATGGTCAGATGTGAGTGCTGGGTGTGCCTTTCTAATATTATTATAGGAGTGGTTCCTACATGATCATATATAAGTGTTTGGTAGGCCATTCTGACTTAGGGTCGAATATAAGTGCTGAAGAAGACCTACATGGAGGCTAGGCCTACAACCATCATGAAAAAGGGCTGGCTCTGTAGAAATTCCTGTGACGAGAAGAATCATGAGATAACACCCGTGATGATGATCCAATAGTGATGATCCATATCGAGTGATGATCCAGATCCAGTGATGATGATCTAGATCGAGTGATGATACAGATCCACTGATGATGATCCAGATCCACTGATGATCTATATCCAGTGATGATGATCCAGATCGAGTGATGATCTAGATGATACAGAGAAGAAGACTTGTGCTGATAAATTATGTCAAGAGAATACCTTCCTAGTTAAAAGGGAGTGTTGATGTATTTGTAACTTTGGAATGTATTCATCTGTATATCTTATGTATTGTACCCCGATGTTTATTTTGGGATGTGTCTGTAATGTATTTGAGTCATGTCATTCCCCGATGTTCCTATTGGGAGGTTCTATAATGTAAACAAGTCATGTCAAGTCATTGTGGGTAACCCTCCTATTGGTCAAGGGTTAAAGTCCCCTCAGTTGTGGGGCCCTAGGGTTATTAGACTATCCTAGAGAAGTCGACCCTAAGTGAGTCATTGTAAGTTGGGGAAATAGTCCCCACCATTGTGTTAAGGATAACCCTCCTTGTTGGTCGGAGGAGGCAAAGTCCCCACAAGTTGTGGGGCACTAGGGTTATTAGACACTCCTAGAGATGTCGGCTCTAGTAAGTAATTGTTAAGTGAGGCCACCATGTTGGAGTGGGTTTCAAGTGAACGAAAGAATATAAATAGAGAGTGAGCCTATCTATTTATCGCACACACACTCATTCATTGGGGCACATGAGTGAGAGGAGAAGTTACCGGGATAAGAGAGAGACTACTACTGTTGGGAGATTATCTTTATCTTTTCGGGTTTTACTTTTGGTGCTGATTCTATATCTAAGGAAATTGCGGCGTTTTCTCCTTTATGGTTTTCCCAAGGAAAATTATTTGTGTCTCTTGTCTCTTGTGTTTTATTGCTGTGCATGTTATTCTCTCAGTTAAAAGATCCTATGATCATAATGCTAGCTTCAATGATACAAATCTAACACTAACCGAGCCTTGTACTTTTAGTAGATCCATCTACTGTTAGTTTGGTTTTGGAGATCCATTTGCACTGGACTAGATTTCCCTTAGGAGGTAAGGAGACAAGATCCTAGGTCTTGTTGTCTTGTAGTGAATCATATTCATCATCCATGGTTGCATGGCATCTTCGATTATGGAAATACTCCTTGTAGGACTGTGGATATGTATGGCAGAGCGCAAGGTTTTCATCTTGAAATTGAGATCTGGTGCTTCTTCTGTCAGATGGATCCCCAACATTGTTCCCAACAACTTCAATGAGTTTTTAGGCCCATTTATGCCTTGGATTGGCGGCAGGAGATGGATTTGGATTTAGATATGCTTGATCTTCATTATCAATATCAAGATATTGATATTCTTGATCGTCATCTCCAGACTTTGAATACGAAACACTAGTAGAGACATCATCATATGCAAATGGAATTTATTGAGTATTTATACCTTCCTCTTTGGTTGGTTGTAAACCATGCAATGTATCTTCATTGAATTAGACACTCAGCTCTATGAAGCATATTTTGGTTGAAATCTCCATCACTTTGTAATATTTTGCATCATTTGCATATCCCAGTAGAATGCATTCGCTACTTTGAGGTTGGAATGCTTTACTCTTGTCAAATGGAATCCTTGCCCATGCTTTGGAGAAAAAAAACCTCATATGTGAGACATTGGGCTTATGTCCCATCAGTGCTTCGAATAGAGTGACCCCAACCACTAACTTGTGAGGCACTATGTTTTGTATGTATAAAGAACAATTCATTGCTTCAGCCCACAGATATTATGGAAAATCTCTTGCTTTAAGAAGGTAGGTAGCCATCTCTTTCAAGGATTTATTTTTCCTCTCAGCTACACCATTTTGTTGTGGTGTGTATGGGACTGAATGTTGCATTTGAATACATACTGAAGCACACAACTTCTAGAACTCTCATTTGATGTACTCTCCTCCATTATGTGATCTAAGTGCTTTGATCTTCTTCCCAAGAGTGTTCTTAGCTAAGGATTTGAAAACTTTGAAGGTTTCAAACACCTTAGACTTTTGCTTAAGAAAACAAATATAACAATACCTTGAGTAGTCATCAATGAAGGTCATAAAGTATCTAGATCCATTCATGGATGTTGTAGGAATTGGCCCAAATACATCGCTATGAACCAAATCAAGTGTAGAGGCAACTCTTCTTGCCTTCCCAACCTCATAGCTTCACTCTGGATGCTTACCTACGAAGTAACCATTGCAGACACCTTGAGGGGACTTGATGAGAGGCAATCCCTCAACCATCTCTTCATTGTGAAGTTGCTAGAGATATTTGAAATTCAAATGGCCAAATATTTCATGCCAATTTCTACTTGTATCATTAGCATGAGTCAACAGGGCACTTGGATATGAGTGAGGAATAAAATGTGAGAATTCATATGCCTTGAAGGCATGATTTATAGATCCTTTCGATATTGGGTCCACATTAGAGATTTATGAGATCTCCACTGATTCATGATGAAATATGACTCGCTTAGGTGAGATTGTATGGATCATCTGATATACAAATAACAATTTTGTTGCTAGGGAGGGCACATAGAGGTCATTTTTGAACACTCCATACTTAAACTGATTTGGACCTTTCCCAATATCTGGGATTTGAGAGTCATCTCCCATGTGTATTCTAGGACCACTAGAGAGATATAGAGAAGAGAATTATTCTTTGGAGGAAACCATGTGGTTGGAGGCTCTAGAATCACTAAGAAAAACTTGTGACTAAGAGAAACCTTCCTTCATTGAATGGCTTCTCTCATGATCTTTAGTCTTGTTTCCAGGTTATGGATTCCTTTCCCCTTTAGGAAGGGAAATATTGTTCTATTCAATGAGTCTAGACATTTGGTCTATGGTTTTCTTCATACATAGGTTCTCTGGATGATTCCCTCTCTTGCAATATGAGCACTTAGACTTTTCAAACCTTTTGTTTTTGTCCTTCTTAGAACCTGAGGCTCCTTCTGAAGGATTCTACTTCTCCTTAGGTTTGATATCAGAGTTCTTTTTGTCCTTTCCTTTCAGTTTCCCTTTGGCTTACACATTCTTGATCTCTGCAGCCAAGAGAGATAGATTTTTGGAGGCTTTAAGGGCTCCTAGATGTATCATCTTATCTTGTTCTTGAATAAGTGATTATGTGAATGCATCAAGAGAGGGCATTCACCATTTTGGATTTTTTAGTCTCCCATAATGAAAAGTGGACATGAACACTGATAATTTCAGGCCAAGTTTGCTCAAAATAAAGAGCACCAATTGCTCATTCTTCTTGTCAACCCACATTGCTTGCACTACATGACCAAAGACTTGAACTTGGATAAGAATTGCTAGATGGTTTTGAAATTGTAGGGTTGAAGAGCAATAAGTTCATTCTCTAGAATATGGCCTCTTAACTCATCCTAATTTCCAAATAGTGATTTGAGCTTCTGCCATAATTCCCTTGGAGTTTTTATTGCATCAAGGTGGAAGAGTAACTCCCCGGTGATATGAATGCACATGAAACCAGAGGATTCATCCAACTTATTTAGATACTTCGATTTATCTAAAGGTTGTTGGGGTTCAACTCCTTTTCCATAGTGACCATGTATAGACCATTGTTTCACAACATAATCCACATATCTTCCCTCTAATCAAGATAGTTTATGGGTGTGAAGATCCTCGGTGTCAAGGCGGATGGATTCTCCATTTTGCAGCTTTAGGAGAAACACAATTCTTATGAATTCTTTAATTTACCTGCAAAAATACTTTCAATTCAAAACCAAACCAATTCAACCACTCTCTACTTCGACATATGCACATTATCAGGGTGCTTCACACCTGGCTAGACTTCTTTGGATAAATCCAGAGGGAGCAAGGCACATATACCAGGAATGACGTGGAACCGACTTGCTTCTTGTGCATCAATGTAAGTTTTCAAAATTTGAAGTTGGCCTAATCACCTGCTCTGATACCATATAAATTGAGCAAAGATTCAATATCTTTAGGTTGGATTGAACCTCAATGTGAAATAATATTGAAGGAGGAAGAAGAAATTCAGTGTTACAATGATCAAACAATCATGGTGAAATTATTCAGACAAGAGGAAAAAATTTGAAAACATAACACCAATATCATAATCATTAACCTATATGTAATACATCCATGATACAATGAAGAGAATTCAAATCCACTAGGTGTGATTCGAATTCCATGACTTGGACTGACTCTAGATATCACTAACAGTGGGAAAATCACCACTAGAGACTCACTAGTGTACCTACGGACAACTAAATCAATTCACAATTAGTTAACTGACCAAGGTAGGTGAGTAAAGGTGCCTAACCTCCTTAAATCATGAAAATGTGGTGCTAGGCTAACTGAAGAGGAAATAATTGATACCCATCGTAGCATAACTTAACACATACTAGGGTGAACTAATGGTGGGACTACCATGACTCGGTGTTGGTTCCTAAATTATATGGATTGGCCTCTGGAGCTCCTAAAATCATGCAGACTGGCGCATGAAGTGGTAGGTGGGCCCCAGATAACTTCCCCATGGGACTAATGAAGTGGAAACATACTCCTAAGATGATAAATTGATATTTAGACCATGGTGGTTAAGAGAGGATTATATACGTCGATTTCTCTAAAGGTTGTTGGGGTTCAACTCCTTTTCCATAGTGACCATGTATAGACCATTGTTTCACAACATAATCTGCATATCTTCCCTCTAATCAAGATAGTTGATGGGTGTGAACATCCTCGGTGTCAAGGCGGATGAATTCTCCATTTTGCAACTTTACGAGAAACACAATTCTTATGAATTCTTTAATTTACCTGCAAAAACACTTTCAATTCAAAAGCAAACCAATTCAACCACTCTCTACTTCTACATATGCACATTATTAGGGTGCTTCACACCTGGCTAGACTTTTCTGGATAAATCCAGAGGGAGCAAGGCACATATACCAGGAATGACGTGGAACCGACTTGCTTCTTGTGCATCAATGTAAGTTTTCAAGGATTGAAGTTGGCCTAATCACCTGCTCTGATACCATATAAATTGAGCAAAGATTCAATATATTTAGGTTGGATTGAACCTCAATGTGAAAGAATACTGAAGGAGGAAGAAGAAATTCAGTGTTACAATGATCAAACAATCATGGTGAAATTAGTCAGACAAGAGGCAAAAATTTGACAACATGACACCAATCTCATAATCATTAACCTATATGTAATACATCCATGATACAATGAAGAGAATTCAAATCCACTAGGTTTGATTCGAATTCCATGACTTGGACTGACTCCAGATATCACTAACAATGGGAAAATCACCACTAGAGACTCACAAGTGTACCTACGGACAACTAAATCAATTCACAATTAGTTAACTGACCAAGGTAGGTGAGTAAAGGTGCCTAACCTCCTTAAATCATGAAAATGTGGTGCTAGGCTAACTGAAGATGAAATAATTGATACCCATCGTAGCATAACTTAACACATACTAGGGTGAACTAATGGTGGGATTCCCATGACTCGGTGTTGGTTCCTAAATTATATGGATTGGCCTCTGGAGATCCTAAAATCATGCAGACTGGCGCATCAAGTGGTAGGTGGGCCCCAGATAACTTCCCCGTGGGACTAATGAAGTGGAAACATACTCCTAAGATGATAAATTGATATTTAGACCATGGTGGTCAAGAGAGGATTACAAATAATCCTAACAATATGAACTCTTTTTTATTGATACTTTCCTTTGTTGCCCGATTTGGATGGGAGCTTCATTAGATGGATGTTAAAAGTGCATTTATTCATGGAGATTTGAATGAAGACGTTTATATGGAGAAACCTTTTGGTTTCATGATGTATTCTGGTCTTGTTTTCCAACTCAGGAAGTCATTGTATGGATTTAAACAAGCACCTCATGCTTGGTATGGAAAGATTAATTATTATTTTTGTAAATATTGGCTTCAAACATTGTGAATATGACCACGGTATTTATGTATTACATGTTCATGGAGATACCTTCAGTGTGGCGCTGTATGCCGATAATTTAGTCACAACTTACAATAATGTCACTTTGATTATGGGTTTGAAGTAAAAGCTTGCAGATACCTTTGAGATGATTGGCCTTAGTCTTTTGCACTTCTTTCTTGGCATTCAAATTTTACAAATGGATGATGGTATCTTTCTTTATCAACCTAAATATGGCTTGGATATTTTTAAATGATTTAAGATGGATGATTGTAAGTCATGTGCTACACCTTATCAGTTGAGAGTGAAGTTGTCGAGAGACTACGACTCTCCATAATTCAATGCCACTCTTTATCAACAATTGGTTGGTAGGATGATTTATTTGACACATACTAGACCAAATCACTCCTTTGTTGTTAGTTTGGTTTCCAGGTTCATGCATGATCCTCACGAAAGACACTGGAATATCAAAGTGGATTGTTCATTACATTCAAGGCACTTTTCAATATGACATTAAGTATTGTTGCATTATCGACCCAATAGTCAGATACACTGAATCTGACTAGGGTGGCGACATTGATGACCGAAAGTATACTTATGGATATATTATTTGGCTAAGATATGGACCCTTGGTTTGTTCGTGTAAGAAACATAGGGCAGTCTCTCTTTCGACTACAGAAGTTGAGTATCATGGCACTTTCAATGCTAGCGTAGATGCTATATGGATCCATCAACTTCTTGACGAGATTGGATTCTTGTTTAGGTCTCTATTGTTATTTACTGTAATAATAAGAGTTTTATTCAAGTCGCTAACAATCATGTTGCTCATAGCAAGATGAAGCACGTTGAACCTCATGTTAATTGTTTGAGAGAATTGGTACAAGAGAATGTTGTCTCACATCTTTATTGCAAAATATATAAACAAATTATTGATATCTTTGAGAAGCCTTTACAGGAAGATATTTTTTTGAAACTTCAAGCTATGATTGGCTTTAGGAAGATGCAATTATGGGTGGGTGGGGGTGTTCATAATAAATAATTTCACCTACTAAATCTCCATAGTGTTGTGTGGATGGATGTGTATTGTAACCTAAGGTCTTTATGGTTCATGTCACCTCTAGATCTTCTAAAGATAATAAGTTGTTAGATGACAAGCGACTAGTGTAGCAGTAGACTGAAGTTGGAAGAGTGACTAAACAATCTATTGAACACATGAATGAATGGTAGGCACAACCATGGTCAGTGTGACTACAATAGTCGACTAAAATTTGGGACGTTGTAGATTTTGTGGAAACGATTAAAACCAATGACCCCTATTCATGGACCAAATCTCCCTTACTTTCAGGAAGTTGGTTAGATATGGAAACTATAAAGAGGGGGCCCTTTGGGTTGTCAAATATAGCAATAGGTGACTTGAGATGTCTTCCATGATCATTATACATTGTGATGTTTTGATCATGATGCATTGTGCTTCGGTATTGTAATTGTGTCTTTAGACGCCACCTTTATTCTTGGAATAATGTTCCCTTCTATTCTCTTCGTTGTGTTTAATAGTATAAGTTTAAGAGGTTTCCAAACAATTTTAGTAGAGAATTGGTATCCTCTTCCTAGAATAGATGATTTACTTGATTATTTGAAAGATGCTAAATTATTTACCAAACTTGAACTCAAGTTGGGATACCTTCAAATTCCCATAGAGTCCTCAGATGTATGGAAGGTTGCTTTCAAAACTGGGGGAGGTTTATTTGAATGGTTAGTCATTCCTTTTGGTTTAACTAATGCATCTGCAAATTTTATGAGATATATGGATGACATTCTCAGACCTTTTGTAGGAAAAAGTGTCATTATTTATCTAAATGGAATCCCAATTTTCAGCAGATTGTGGCATGAGCATTGTGACAGCTTCAATAAGTGCTTAACACTTTCAGATATCACGAACTCTGCTTGAACTTGGAGAAGTGATATTTTGAAATGAAGAGTATCAAATACTTGGGCTATGTGATCGACTCAACATGCATTCAAGTCAATCCAGAAAAGATACAAGTCATCAAAGAATGGCCCACTCTAATAAAAATTCATGAACTAAGGATTTTCCTTGATTTAGCAAATTTCTGTCATATTTGTGTTGGGATTCAACCACATAGATTTCCCAATGAACCAATTAATTAAAGAGGTGGATAGAAAATTTCAATTGGACAACAACACAACAACAAGCTTTTGAAGAACTCAAGAACAAGCATTGCAAAAATCCAGTGCTCATGCTACATGATTTCCATCATCCATTTGAAATTGAGAATAATCCATCAAACTATGCCATGGGCATCATGATCACTCAAGCAGGTCATCCAATAACATTCCATTAAGAAATTTTCAGTGAAATTGTTCACAATTACTCGACTTATAAAAGGGAAATGTATGCCATTGTAAAATCACTTAAGCGATGGAGACACTACATTATAGACAAAGGAAAAATCATTCATACAGACCATAAGCCTCTATAGTTCACTCCATCACAGTCCAATTTATAGAAGATGATAACAATCAATTTTATTAGTTACCTAAAACAATTTCAATTGTTATTTAAGAATTGAAAAGGAAAAACCAATGCAATAGTTGATTTCCTTATTCGACCACCAGTCACTTCACTTATTACGGTGTTAAGTATTCATGTATTTGACACCATTACTTAACCTTGATTGTGGGAAGAATAAAATGACTTCTCCTTAGTGTACTAACAACTCCAAACAAGTCAGTTAATTGCACTTGACTACCACTTGAATGACACGTTTCTTTAAAAACTTAGACATCTTTATGTACCTATGGGTGAGCAGAGAGAAAATATCATTTGGGATACACACTACAACAAATAAACAAGTCATTTTGGAGTGGTCAAGACTCTTACAGTACTTAAAAAGTATTTGTGTTGGCCTTCACTCAAGACAAATATCAATAAGTATATCAAGCCATGCATGGTTTCTGCCATCACCAAGCCACATAATTGATGACAAGGTTTATATACACCCTTTCCCATTCCAAATCAACAATGGGAATCCATTTCCATGGAGTAGTTAAATGGATATCTTATCACCAAACAAAAGCATGATGCAATGCTTGTAGCGATTGATAGATTCTCTAAAATGGCTATCCTCATTCCTTACAAGAAGACTACAACAACAAAATAGTCTACTTAGCTCTTCTTTGAGAAAGTTTTGACACACTATGGCCTACCAACTACAATCATCTCTGACAAAGATTCTATATTTGTCAACACCTTTTGGAAAAAAATCTAGTAGAAGCTCAACACATAACTATCTATGTCGATCATGTTCCATCTTCAGACTGATGGACAGATAGAAGTCGTGAATTGCACATTTTTTTAGTTGCTCTGCATGTACAACTACAAGAATCACAAATCATGGGATGAAAGTCCCACGTACATCCAACATAGCTATAATTGAGGAAAACAAAGTTCAATAGGAAAGAGTCCATTCGAAGTCATTATGGATATCAGCCCCCAGTGCATATTGACTTATTCAGTTGACCGACTAGTTTGATTGATGCAAACCATGAACAACAAGAGCTCGGAAAAGCACTCAAGTTCAAGGATATGGTTTGTGATATTAGAAAACAATCTCAAAAGATGTTGTAACGAGCTAGTGAGAAATATAGGGCCCAACATGACAAGCATCATATTCCTCATTCATTTAAAATTAGGGATTAAGTCTAGTTGCATCTTAAAAAAGAAATATTTAGTGGCCTGCATAGCAAGATGAAGCCTTTATGATATGGGCCTTATACCATTCTTGAGAAAATTGGGGGAAATGCTTTTAATCTCAACATTCCACCATACCTAGGTTTTCATCCAATATTCAATGTGGACTTGCTTCGACCATGTGTTCGACCACTATTGTAACATATTGGCTTACAATCGACAAATCCATAAGTCATACATCTAGATGTTCAAAAACCCCTTGTCAATGACTCCATTTTCAGACAACAAACATACCACACATGGACACAAACAATACCCTTGTTTCAGGTGGCCAAAGTAGGACAAATCCCAACTCAAATAAAGTGGTACTCTCTCATTAAATTGTAGTGTAAGTTTTCTTTTTCACAAGAGTATGCAATGTGTATCATTGCACTTAAGGGGGAAGTCTTGATCCATTCTAAAACTCATCTGACACCATCGACTAGTGCCTAGGTTCCTATTCCTAGTCAACTCCTTGGTCAGATCTTAGTCAAAATGACTCAGTTGATTCTACAGATTAATCAATTCAACGACCCAACAAACTCACTCAATATGATGCAAGATCCATTCATCATACATGCCTCATGACATTCAATGACAAACACTTTCCATCCAACATTCTAAGTAGTCATAAGGCATTGGGAATACACCTTCAATGTGGTAGTGGTTCTCTTCAACTTCTTCTAGATGATAGATGGAAAGAAAAATATCGGTATTCTCGATCAAGTGTAATTGCTTCTTTGTAACTGAAACATGGTGAGTTGGAACCAAAACATCCCTTATATTTGTAAATATATACTTGTAAGCCTGAATATGAAATGGTTCCTTGTTCTTGATTGCACTAAGATGGGTTTCGAAAGAGAACACTCAATTGATTCCTCATAGTTCCTTCATTTGACCTCCATTCATGTAAATGAGACTTTCAACTCAATACACCTTACTATAGGGTTTTGATTAAAGACATAGGAGACGGATGTTCTACAGATGAATGCTTAATACAACTGGAGTTTTCAACCTTGGGGTTTCTCCATGATCAATTCTTGGTTTGCATTTTCATGTGATTATTATTTCCTACTGCTTTCAATCATTTTCTATTTGGTTACTACCTGTATTAGTTTTCTTATTCAATATAGTATTATTTGCTTACACCATGACAAAGATTGGATCATTTAATTGACTCTATTGTCCTCTTAATATCTTCTTGGGTGACAAAGATCATAATCCAAGTAGTGCACATCACCTAACTAAGGTATACCACTTATAAACCACTGAGAAATTCCCCTGATAATGTTGATGTGCTCTAGGAGACAACAATGATAAGCAAGTAACTTTGCAAATAACCAACTCTCCTCCATACATCTTAGTTCCCACCAAGGTGGTCAACAATGTCAAAAGAGACGTGTTGAGGATAGTGTGTGAACTAACAATAATTCCCATAATTCAATTGAATACTCTATCAAGTTTTAAGCCTTCTATATTTGCAATGAAAATAATAAGTAAATGATTGGAATCACAACTATAACCTTGAAATCCATAATGATTTAGAGAAACTTGATTGGGTTGGGTTTTTATTCTAAAAACACATCCTCTTACAATATGAGGGGTAACAACTAGCTCATATGAGGACATGTGCTATGGGAACAGAGTTCATGATAACTTTAAAACTTGGGACACCTTATACAAATTACCATGTAAAAAATCATAGCATGTGGTGGGATGAGACAAGACTTTTTCCCAAAATCACATAAGACAATAAAACCAATAGTAATAATCACTACATGGAAAAAACCCTTTAATGGAGGTTATATCGGATCATCCTCTCAAAAGAGCTCAAATATTCATTTATAGTTGAGGTCACTAATGGAGATGCATGACCAGAGGCTTTAGCAGATGCTTTTTTTCTTCGGTGCATTTACCACAATAAACACATCAGTGTGTTATAAACAACATGCACCGAGTCCACCAAAAATCATGTCACACCGTAGATAACAAAAAAAAAACATTAATGAAAATTATAATTTTTGTGAGAAGTGTGGCAATTTTCTAAAGTCGTTGTGGTGTGATTTTCAATTTAGAACGCACCAATGCATTTCCTTTTGTACGAACGCACCAATGCATTTCCTTTTGTACGAACACACCATACTATATTTTATTAATCTTTTTATTATGTGTTATCTAAAAACCAAGACCCAATGCTTTAACTAATAAACCATGCCCTGGTGCGTCAAATATAAGTGAATGCACCGATTTGTTTTATTAAAAAGCTCGTTACATTTTATTTAAAACCCTAAACACTATGTGTTATTTAATCATAAACGCCCCGATGCGTCTAGTATAACCTAACGCACCGGTTCGTATTTCATACAAGAATAAAAAATATTAAAAAACATTAAATTTTATTTAAAAACCTAATGGTGGTGCGATTAAACTACACCTCATGGGTGCACCCGACTGTCGTGTGCATCGAAACAAGGTTTTATAATAAAAAAATTACCGCAGTACTATCAAACTCATTATTACTCCTCTTCAATGCATCTAAGTGATCTGCATCGATGCCATACATCACCCACGTAGATGCCCTACCACCTGTGCTCATTCCTTATTGGTTGCTGACACATAGGTTGTTCTTATTGCCTGCTGACTTGAGTTTGAATTTTTCCAAACAACAGGAAAAAAATCAAATTCTCCATACATAGCCAAGATGCCTTCCTGATATGCAGTTCAACAGGTAAATTAATTCTTACTTGATAATTTAAATTTTTAGCAGATTAAATTTTGAAATTAAGCCATAATTTTCCATTTCAATATTTAAAAAAAAATCATGCAGTGTGTTCGAGCCATTCGGATCTCACCATTGCACTCTATAAATTACAGAGTGCACCACCAAATGTGTGAGCTGAAGGGTTCGAACACACAATGTGACTTGTGCACTAAGCTTTTGTAGTGCACCGCTGCAACATAAATTGTATTTTAAAAATTATAAACTAATTTGCAATGCGTTTTGGACACATAAGTGCACTAACATATCGGTTCCCTTACATGTACCAGACACACTAGTAAAAATTATCAAGACAAAATGAAAACTAAATTATATGGTGCATTAGTTCACGTTAGTGCACTGTTGGTGGTGCGTTGACATGATACAAATGCACTATCTTAGGAACCTCCCATGATGCTTCTAGTGCACGTCAGCGCATCAAGATTCACTATTGTGACATTCAATACGAGCACCTTGAACACATTATGCATCAACCATAAATTAAATAAACCGTGGTGCTTTTAGATCATGTCAACGCACATAAAATGATGTGTTGACATGGCCTAAATGTACCGACCATTGGAAGTTAAAAAATTTCCTAGGTACTAAAAAATCATAATTCAACAGTGCTCCTATTTCACATCAACGCATTGGTTTTCAGTTCTTTGACGTGTTGTAGGCACACCGTTGGCACATTCCATATCAACAATAAAATGCAAAAAATTGTGGTGCTTTCAGGTAAAGTAAGCAGACTGATTGTGGCATGCTTAATTGTTAGTGACGCACCGATTCCTACACATTGAAAATTTTCCATATAAAAAAAAATGAATTCAATGGAGTTCCTAGTGCATGTCAATGCACCGGTATTATGTACTCTAATGTGCAGTAAGCGTAGTGTGATCACATTAAATTTAAATAAACAATGTTGAATCCAGTTCAAGTAAACACACCGTTTCTGGTGCTTTTACTTGATATAGATGCAAAGTCACCCTGAATTGAATTTTTTTACTATATCTTAAAACTCATAATTAAACAGTGCTTGTAGGGCACGTCAATGCTCATAGTGCACGTCAGTGCACTGATGTTCAGTGTTGTGATGTGTAGTAGGAGAATTGTGAACATGATTTTGGAAACACACCGGTGCATTTGTATTATAGTGCACCAACTTGATAGTAAATTTTTAAATTGATAGAAATATATCAGAAGTGTGTTGTGTTATTTGAACACACCCGAAATAGTGCTTGACAAGTTAAAGGGCACTGATAACGATGCGTTGGTATTATATTGGCGCACCATTCCTCAAATTGTTTGAAAAATTTTAATATTTGTTTTTAGTAGATATAATTCTCACATTATGGTTTTATATGTATATTGATGAGACTTATTGATGTTATATGTGAAATAGAGACATGAGTGTTGTGAGATAAGGCAACAACAGGAAGCACACGTTGACCAATATAAATCTTGGAGAGAGTAGGAGGCCAGAGAGAGGGAGAGAGATTTATACCTTGATCTCATTGCTCCACATATGAGACACCTCTTGATATTTGTTTTCCTCCTCAAATTCTATGAGGAGGAAACATCACTCAAGGGGAAAAATACATTCCTCACCTAGTTAATCATATATTGGGATCATCATAAGAAGGAATTTCGAGTTGGTGCTAATCAATGGTTCCCACCCACTGAGGAGAACATATATTTTATTACTATGATCTCTAGGAAAGGTGAGTACTTTCCTTAGTAACTCCATGATGTCCTAGCTGGAGTTGTAGTAATGGCTCAACTAGTTTATGTTTAGAGATATGTTGATCCCAACATCGTCGACCCTACTCAGTTTTAGGTTAGTGGTGGGAAACTTTTCATTGTTTCTTTTGGTAGAGGATGTCAGGTGCCTCTCTTTGTTGGTGACGACCATCACAGATCTCACCAGTGATGGGAAACACATTAGTTGCCCTCTATTATATTATGTTTTTTCTTTAGTGTAGGCTCCTAGATGTGTTAGGTTGTTTGTTATTTTTTTTACGACAGTTTTTGTGATGCTCTTAGTCAATGCAATGCATTTATTGGTGGGAGGGTGAACTTCCCTTTCAGTTCAAAGTTATTTTGTCTATTTTTAAATGATTTCTGGCCACCATGACACCTTTTAACTGGTGTCCTCCATTTAAAGTAGCTTACGACGAATATCCTTTAATTCTCCCACTTGCACTAGATAATCACTTTCCAAATCATCCAAATAGGTGTCCATGCAAGAGTTGTCCAAATAAACTCTTCCATTATCTTTCAGAATCACATTCGACACCTCATAAACACAACGCAAAATCTTTTTATAAGCATCCATAGAAATCTTCAAATCCTGAACTCCATTGTGACTGCCATCAATTCTTTCCTCCACTGCAGGTGAAGATTCTATAGAGAGATTCTCCATGGCTCTATGTCATTTTCACACAAAGGTTTCCCAAGAACAACAGACTCAAACCCGTGTTTGATATTCACCGCAACATTCATGCAACCACCAAGAACATGAGAGATATAAAAATTGGTCGGACCCAAATCATATGGATAACCCTCCATCCCAAAGCCCGAATTGAATTCAAAATGAAATTTTCTAGGAGAATGAACTGAAAGGACATGCGAGTTAATATCCAAACTGTGGAGGTCAAAGGTTACACTTTTCCACCACCATAATAAACCACCTATCCCAACCGTCTTAATTACCACTACCATAAGGACGACTATGTCCTGTCACACCAAATTCCAAATGAATAAACCTCATTACTAACCAAAAGGGAGAGGAAAGGCCCTTTAAAGCTACCCTTGGAAACAATTTACCCATTTAACTATAGGGAAGAAATAATTACCAAACAAGATATCTCCTTGTCCAAGGTTTACGCCAATGTTGGCGTGCTTATTAACAAGGGTATTTTAATGTTGCTTTATATGATAAAATTGGACTTTGAAAAGGTCCTTGATGAAGCTCGAAATTCTCTTATGAACCTTACATATCTCCTTCCTTTTCCCAGCCAAGATATTATGCATGAATTGAATGACAATCCATTTGAGTCCCTAAATACCTAGAAAGCAGGTCCGAAATGTAGGTCATACATAAGCTCAATACCTTGGATTAAGGAAGATACCTATTATCCTCGAGGTAAAAACTGACCCCTCCTACAGATGCCTCCCCAATATTAATGATATTGATGACATCAATTGTGAATGATTGATAATAATTTATGGGGTTGGTTATTAAAATAGTTAACATGTTTGATAATTTAATGCCAATATTAAATTGATTATGATTATTTGGGTGAAGGCTCAATTAGTGTGATAGAATCAATGAGTATTGTAATTTTGCATTGTATTGTATATGGGAACCATTTAGTAATTTGGTGATAAATATTAGTATAATATAAGTTCAATGATCCTTCGTGGTATAACTTGAATGAAAAAAATGAGAATCGGTTATGATTATACGTAATTAACATGTTTTGTTTATGGATGCTCAAAGATACTATTCAAAATATTGCAATTATTTGCATTAACAGCACGTACTTTTACATTAAAAGAGATTGGAGAAGATGATAAAATAGAGTTGGATCAAATATGAGGAAACATTATCTGGAATGATGACATATCTCCAAGGCCATATCCAATTTTAGAGGAGGGAGCTTACAACAACTCTAGCGCTTGACATTTTTTTATGTTGATATGTTGTAATCAATCTCTAATTTGTATGATGCACCTTATGATGAGTTATTTGGAATTTATGCTTTGGATGAGTATTTTCTTGATTATTTGTGATGAGTATTCCCTTGAATTATGTTAAGTGTTTCCTTGAGAATGAATGAATGTGGCTTATATTGAACATTAATGAGTACCTCTTTGATGGTTAAGGTTAAGTATTGATATATCCTTAATGGTTCATAATACACTTGCAACTCATGTGTGTGCGCGCGTGTTTTCTTGAAAAATTTAGCCATTCTATAGGTCACGTTCCCAAGACCCATGCTAACCAAGGTCAAATGATGGGATAAGACATAAAAATGAAACTTCAAATACATATAGATGTGAATATGAATATTCCAAATAGAGGATGTTAAAAAAATATTGTTTGTTATTTTTAATTTAATATATCAAAATTTTCAAGGATATAAATCTTTCATTTTTGCCATATATTTTTTCTACCTTAACAATATATACATGTCTAAATATCTAAAATATAAAATATAAGTGTCTAAGTATAATATATTCATTAAATTGACCTTGTTATTCAAATGTGAGTAGTTGAAACTAAACCAAACAATAAATATAATTGACATCAATGATAATTTGCACTCTAATTAGTTGTTTCTGATCCAGTTGTAAGAATACAATAAATTAAATGATAACACCCACACTACAATGAATTAAATGAAAAGAAAGAAAGATCATCTCTAAATATGGATAATGACATACAATGATTCCATACAATCACAAATTACTTGATACACATCAAACATATTTCATGCCATATTGGTTGTTAACCAACTCAAATCGTTTAAACACTACATCGAGTAATATGCAACTTTCCATTTCCACTATCATAACGTGAAAAATAAACAATATAATTAGGCAATCAAATATAACAATAAAAAAATTATATCTTAATATGTAAACGATGAAATAAAACATGTACATATCACTCTTCATTTCCATGGCCCTCACTATCTTCCTTGGTTGGCATGATAGCACCATTGTTCTCAAAAACATGTTTAGATCTAGGGTCATGTCTTAATATGAACCACTAATCTTTATTCAACATATATGGCTAAAAGAACTTTTGGTTGCAATGTTTTGGGAAAATGTAAGGCTCCTTACTCTCATCCCACATATTTCTAGAGTTGATACATATCAACCCACTATCGTGATCTTTGTTTACATTATTCTTGTCGAATGTGTCCCACCACCTGCATCTAAAAATAACACATTAGAAAGATGAGAAGTCCACTTGAATTATCTCTCATATCTTTTTGTCATAACCCAATGTCCCTCTTATCAGGTTTCGATCATGGTAGCTAGCAAGACTAGATTGGTCAAAATCGACTTCCACTCCACATACTTGTGTAAGACGTCGATCATCAACATCCTCGATGTGAAAATGATGTCCATAAGCCCACATAGATGGGAGCAAATGAACCTGTAAAATATTTAACAAACATTGTTGTCATATGTCTAATAACCCAACCATTAATATATTAAACATAGATGTTATAATTCAAAGTTGCATTATAATGTTAGAAATGTACAGAAATAGATTATTACCGAGTTGTTGCACCCGATCCCAATGTTTAGCGCATCCTCCTCTTCAAGCGGGTAACAATCAAATGGACCATATTTCTCTTTGACTTGTACTGCAACCGAAATATTGGGGAAGATCATTGGCATATTTCCTTTTAAATGATATGGAAAAGGCATGCTTCTACCTTGTAACCACCTAAATTATTTTTTGTCAATGCCCCATTTCCTGCTGTTCTCTTCATATAATGTGACCCACGACTATGTTTCCTCCGCATTTCAAGGAATGAATTTATTGATTGCATCAATTTCTGAATTCGTTGTTGTATTTATGGAAACAAAACCACATTCAGTATGATTGGGATTGATTATATATTTTGAAGTTTTTGTAAATAGTTACTATGTATAAATGTGAATATGGAAAGATAAGTGACTCACTCTTTATCATGCACATTTTTCATTCATTTTTGGTACCTCCCCTTCCCTTTTGTCCCCATCACGTTCATCATCCTAAATAATTTCATTTGGTGTGTTGTCTATTTTCTTGATGTACTCATTGGCATAATAGAGCGAATCATATACTATGTACCCCCTCTTCCATAGACCCCTCAGATTTTTCCCTTTATAAAAAAAATCTCTTCAAATTTTTTATGTACCTCTCCAAGAATAACATCTTGTGACATGAGACCACCTTGAAAAATTCAATCTTGTCGACTAGGTGAATTAGAAGATGAACCTACAAGTTCATGAAACACATCGAGAGTTCCTTCTCAAACATACAAACAATCTCAGCTATCTCTTGACACCACCAAGGAATGTTAGCAATGTAAATCTCCTTTGATGTGATCCACTGTACAAATGCAGATAGTCTAGATATGGCATGATGTAGGTCATTGGGAAAGTTGTGGTTCACACACACACATACTAACAATGGATAATGACACAACAAAGTAAACACAAAAAGTTAATTTCATTTTAACTTCTATCATGGTTGAGATGGTCATGTGATTTCAAACCCAAAAAATGTTTGTCTGTAGTGAAGCAGCGCTGTGGAGTAGACCCATATAAAGAAGGTGCCTTCACACCCAATATAACTTCCTTTGTCAATTTAAGATCTTATTTCTTCAAAATCCATTGGGCATCACCTTTTTAAAATGAAAAAGAGGGACCGTCCTCTCCTCTATTTTCTTGTCTTGGGAAATGCTTCTTTTTAGTATTTGAAGAAATAAGATCTCTCATAATAACCAACTTGTCATCTTTTTTGGATGTTATGTGGCACCACAAAGAACATGAAACATTTTCAAATATATGCATGGGATCTAGTAAGTGGACAATATTAAGATGCTCCCGAGATGGGAGCTAATAAAATATCAATTTCCTTTTCATCCCATTGGGAATTTTCTCAACATAGGTGTTGAAGAATCCAATATCATCTAACATATGTTCCCTGTTTTAATCGAAAATTTCTGTAATTTCTTTCTCCTTCTCTTTGTCATATTCCCTAAGCCAATCAGCCACTGTCATTATTTTAGAAATTTGGGTTCTCTTTGGTTTACCATTGAAAGGACATGTTTCTATTCTATAAGGGTGGTTTTCTGAGAGGAATACCGTAGAGTAGTCATACACTGGTTTTTGTAGGTCTTCGGACCACCTAGCCTTCATAGAAGGTCCACAGAATTTACATCCATGATAACCTTTTGTTACAATACTTGCGATGTTATGGTATATAGAGCATGCAATTAGTGTTGAAGATCAAGACAGTCACATCGAATTAAATATGCAAAAAAATTGCTTTGAATATAAACAAATCAAACAACATATTTACTTGATCAAACTCCTAACCTCAGATAATCATGTGTGGTGTATGCACATATGCCATACAATGTAAAACTCCTCTTTGATGGGATGGGTCTTGATACATTATATACTTGTATCCCTACCCATATTCCTTCAATTCCTCGACCAATGGTTGTAGATAAACATCCATATTCTTCACTTGTCTTCTTCCAAGGACTATAAGAGCCAACATAAGATGTTCATTCTTCACGAACACCCACAGGGGGATATTGTTATTGATCACAACTACATGCCAAAAAATATAGGTGGTGTTGAGTTGGGAAAATGGGTCGACGCCATTTATTTCTATGCTTAATCGAAGGTTGCGTACTTCATCCTTGAATTTATTGGGCCATGTATCCTCTATATGCTTCATGGCTATTGAATATGTTGGGATTCACATAACTCCTTCCTCACTTCACTACGATGCATTCCATCCCTACAACATAGAAAATTCTTTGCAACGAAAGAGCCTTTCAAACCTTGGGATTATAGGCACATGCATCAATATATTATGAGGAGGACCATGTGCTTTAGTGTTGTTTTGTTTTATTCTTGGTACCTCTTATGCCCACATTTTGGACGTATCTCTTTGTCTGCATATTTTCCTCTATATAGAATACAATAATTGGGACACACATGATATGATATGTACTCAACACTGAACATTTTCAACATTTGCTTTGACTCTTCGTAACTACCAAGAAAGACATTATCATTCGGAAGTACCTTATATTTGAATAACCTGTAGTTATTGGGCAATATAAATGTACCATGTCATTTAACGTTCATAAAATAAACCATTTTCATTGTTGATTGTGTGCTAAGATTCCTCAAAATATAAAGTAGTTGATGGTTAGTTAACTCAAAGTGTCAAGAAACACCTATCTGGCATGCCATACATTGATTTCAAGTTGTATATTAACATTATTTTCCCCTACTGTGTAGACTTTGACCATTTATGTCCAAAGAGAGGGGTGGATGAAGTTTTTTTAAGGATTTTGAAGAAGGCTTCAATGATATGAACGACATCCTCTAGCTAATTTTCTTGGAATGTATGTAACAACATTGCATCCATGGAACTCATTTGTTGTAATAACCAATCCATACCAACCTCTACTTCACTTCCTCCATTACCAACATGTGAAAAACTACTATTATTGTAGGAATTCCTAATTGGTGAGTATGGACATAGTGGAAACTGAATAGGTCGTTAATTCAAGCATGCTTGGTATGCTTCCTCTCCAAGTTGCACTTTTTTTCATCCTTGTATTGATTTTAGATTGTACTGGGGTGCAATGGAATATGGTAGACATGTTGCTTATCATCTTAATCTTGATTTCAAAAACATTGAACATTACATCGATGATGTTAGTAAGCATAATGCAGTTGGTTTGATCCATCACTATACAAAATAATTATTACAGAAGCACGAGAATCATTTCCAATATAAAATGTTAAGTTGCAAAACAATTTATAAAGAAAACATTTAGATTGAGTGATAAATTAACATCAATCCTACATAAAATTTAAAATTTTCAAACTAAGCAATACAGTTTCAAATTGACTTTATGTAAAGAGATCCTTAACATTACATCCATTAACCACCTATTCTACACCCCATAGCAAAATTGAACAATACATTAACATGAATCCCATATAAACTTAACAAATACAATTAATTAAACAAGAGTGTTGTATCTGAACTAGCAGTATATGTAGTGCAATCCATGAGTATGTGTGTGAGATTTTGGCATGACAATTACACATATGATAATGGTGTGATCAAACATCCTTGACTGTATGATGACCCACATGAGGGGTTTAGGGAAATTCCCCTATTTTTACCATAAAACAAACAATTTATAAAATAAAAATTCAAACTGAGCAATACATTAACATGAATCCCATTGAAAATTAACAAATACAATTAATCAATGTTTTTTTTGTCATACGTCCCAAGGGGACGTCTAAGGGTAATCCCAATACACAAGGTGTCTATGATGAGCAGTTGATGGTCTACAAAAGTTATAGTTTACTAACAACTCGTCATCGGGAGACAAACTGCGTATTGCATGTACAACAACAAATCTAGACACTTTCCTTTTCATAAAGAACTCCTGGTCATTGAAGTGATCCTCAAATGAGCAATTTGTAGAATATAAAGAGTACCTAGAACTATTTATGTACCCAACAATGTTTCCATGATTCTATGGACGACCATCTATAAATAACAGGTTCTTCTTCTTAAATTTTCTATAAACATAACCATTCATGCACATACTATACATGGAAATGATATGATTGTATTTAACAATATTAAATCAATTTGATTGACAATAGATAGGACTGCATATGGAATAAGTGCTATTGATTATTTGAGAATAATGAGTACATGTGAAAGGATAAACAACCCAAGATTTGCAACATATATATTAGACTTAGCAATCATAAAACGATGACCACAAAATGAGATTTCGGTTCCAACATCCAACACAAGTAGAGAAGATGACCAAGCACCATACAAAGCGTGGTTGTAAGAAGTTTTATACTTACTTTGAAAATTCACGAGAATGGAGAAATCATTTCTACCCTCCAACAATTGGACGAACAATAGTGTGTTCTTGGGCATTTTTGCTCTCAAATCGTGCAAATTTTTGTATCTTCTAGTAGAGATGTGTTGGGTGGAATTCATTTCATACTTTGGATCACTAGAAATTTCAATTGACTGAACATAAGTGGGGTTCATCAATTTAGGACAAGACATAGTTGGTTTAGCTTCCAATCTTTTAAAAAATGAGCATAGGAAAGTGTTCCTATGTGTCTTTTCTATATCACCTATTGGATTTCTTACTACAGTAGGGGGTATTGGACCATTAACATTGGGTAATCTATCATTGGTGTGATGGGTGAGTGTGACATGTCGAGGGTTCTCCTTCAACCCTTGACATTTTGAACAACCACAAACTATTGGAGTGTCATAAAACAAATCCATCTCATGACCAATTATTGTCGATGAACCATGATTGCATCTTGAAGATGGCATGTTACAATTGGCAGGGTAAGGAGATTTCCCATTTTTATATACAAACTGCTTGCAGTATTTTTCTCCTAATAAGAGCTTATGACGTTTTGAAACCGGTGGAATATATTGTGCATCTGAACTTGAACTGGATTTGGGATCCTGGAATATAACATAAATTGATATTCATATTAACATGGATAAGTAACATAAATTCAAATAAATTGTCAAAATGTAAATAAAACTTGAACTTACCTAAGATGGAAAGGGAGAACTCATCGAACTTTAAATGAGATGGAATGAGTTGGAATATGTAGAATTGACCATTTGGTACTATAAAATTTTCTCCCTACATTTGAGCCAAATCAACAATCAATATATGTCTCTACAGTCCTAAAATATTTTTAAGAATTATATCACAGTTTAAATTTTGATATAGTTTCGAAACCATTTTCTAAGAATGAGGTGATATATATGAAATATTGTAATTGGTGTGGTTGAATACTAAAAGAACATTTGAGATCAATATATAAGTTTAAGCTGACACATCAAACCACATGATTTTCAAATTAAACCGGTGTGTCTAATCAAATAAACACACACCAGTGCACTCATAACTCTTCAACACACCGGTGCATTATAACAAAAAACACATCGTACATTAACATTTGCAAAATCCCCCACAGAAGAAAATATCCACTACATTTGATAGTGGATATTTATCGATGCAGTTTACAAAATAATTCATGCTGGTTCATTTACTAAATACATGTGGATTTGTGTGTTTCAATTCTACACACACCATTGCATGATTTATTAAATACTCATCGATGAGTTTAATATATATATGAGTCGGTGCGCCAGAATCACAATCACACTGGAATGCCGAAAATCAATAATTAAAAAAACCGCACAAGTTATTTTTGCCTTAAATTGAAAAAGGGCGGAAATTTTAATTTCAAAACCTAAGTCTAAAATGTGTTTAAAAGCAAAAAACCTAAACATTAATTCATTCTTTCGCCAAAATTTTGAGGGGAGAGATTTGGAAGAGATACTTACGTGGAACTAGTTTGGAGCAACTAGATTATTTAGAGGATCGAAATTTGTTAGGTAAGATGAATCAAACAAAACCCTACATAGTAAAAAATTCAAGTATGTAATATTACTATTGATCTTATTATCCTATTTAGATTTCAACTAGATTTAGAAAGAAAAAAAAATTACCTTCAATGTTGCAACCCTGATTTTCTCGCTCCTTTTTTCATTTTATGTGCTTGGAAATTTTTACATTGGGTTTAAATCTATATATTGTTACATAATTACGATTTTTCCTTTGAGAGATTTTAGATTTGATGCGTTTGTAATTATATATAGAAAGCGTAGGGTGAGATGGGGCCACATTTTCGGTCGAATCCGTAACCATGTCACCCTGTCAATTTTTTTTTATTTTTTATTTTCAATTAAAAATGCGTGTGTTATTTTTAGTGCATTTCTATCATAGTATCACATTGGTGCATTTATATTAATTGCACACCAGAAATGACATGCGTATTTTATTTTCTAAAAATGTAGAAAATAATTTCTCGGTTCTCGGTGTCATGATATCACATTGACATACCAGTGCATTTATATTAATAGCGCACCAGTAATGGTTGGAACACAACCTTTTATATCCCAAAACACTAAATATTTTTTCTGTTGTTTATGGTGCGCCTATTTTTATATAAGAAATTGGTGCATTTTTTTACATAACGCATCGAGGCGTTTTATGTATTGAAACGCAACAATATCAGAGTTAATTTATTTTTTGAAGTTTTGTAATTTATTTGTGTAATATATTGATAGCTTATGTATTTAGTGGTATAGGTTGTTTATTAAGAGAAAATGCATGGAATGAGTTCAATGGACAACAATTTTAGTCAACATTATGCAAGCTCATCCAAAATTACAAAGGCAAGTGCTTTTAATTTATGTATTTAATTTATTTTTAAATTATTTGTAAATTTAACTAATATGTATTGATTAATGTGTGACATGCAAATCCAGAAAATGAGGAAACACAATAAGATGCTTACCAATATAACTCTAGAAGAGCGTAAAATGTTGATGGAAAAGTTGCAGAGGGGTGAATTAGGTGAATATAAAATAAGTCAACATGAATTATTTCTTCAAATTTGAGTAATATTGTACTTAAGAATATTCACTAATAGGTTTCAAATAATCTAATTCACATATGTTGAATGTTATGAAGGGATTCACAACAAAAAAAACGAATGCCATTATAAGAATTTTTTTAATGAAAGATGAAATGATGATGAATTGGTCATTAACACATTTGGAGTGGTGATGGAAGTTAATAGAAGGGGGAAAGACTTTATAATACTATGATGGATATAGTGGAAAGAACGTATAGATGTATTTTTCACTTACAATACAAAAATCAATCAAATGATTCAAAGAATTAAGTCATATGTAAACTAAAAGAGGCGTTTCCAGAGCAATGGTCAATGAGACTTGCCAGACTTGCAATAGAAAAAACACACAACAACAAAAAAGTATCATTCAAAAATTAATATTCCTAAACATGTTCATGTAGAATATGTATCTTTAACTGCTACAAAGCGCCATCTATTTAAAATTTTTAATTGTGTTATATTTATTTTTCATATCAACAAAAAAATAGTTTAATGTCATTTTACATTTCCAGGAAGATTATGAAAATCCCAAAGGATCAACGAGGTGATATGCGAAATGTACCAGTAGGGATGTCCAAAAAAGTGCATAAGGAAATGGTCAAGAAAATGGGCATAATTTCCTTACAAGATTAGTCATGTCAACAACAATGTGATTGAAATCATTGATTTTTTGGATTATGTACATATCATTAATTAATTCAATATTAACTATTAATTTTCAATTGTTTTCTTGTAGAAAAGAAAACAAAATGGAATCCATTCAACACACAAGATAGAGCGACAAGGAAAAAAGGGGTTGATAGCAAACTTTGTGATTATTTGTGATTTCCTTATAAGAAATTAAGATTTCATAGTGGTTGTGATCTTTATATTCTTTTGTTTTTGTTTTCAGTAGCCATCCTTAGATTTCTTGAAATAGGTGTTAACATACAAAGAGGATCCATCAAAAGAATTGATTGACATTGGGTTAAGCAAGGGTTGTGAGTATATGTTGGCATATCAAAAATTAATTCTTGAATTTGTAAGTATCTATGTTACTTTATTTCTCTCATTTTATAATTAATAGAAAAACAAAAATACTTTATATTAAATCTATTATTTGTGATGGTGTGTAAAACTTATAGGAAACAAAGTATGGAGTGGCGCCAACATAAGACTTGTTGATAGAAGGCATGAGATTTGGTTTTGAAATAATGTATCATTCGTGACTCAATTATTTCTATGGTACGTTGCTTTTTTATTTGCATTCATGTATATTATCTATTTTCATTTTCATTTTCCTCGGCAATGTAGATACACTCAGTACACTTTATTTTTATGTTTGCATATGGATGTTGAAGAAGAGGAAAACAATCAAGCTAATCAACAAAACATTTGGCCAAATTACTCAACTGATGCAAGTGGCTCGATCAACACTGATAAAAATCCCAACGAAGAATGATGATCCATATTTATTTTTTATGTTAATGCAAGATAACGTACATTTTGAAATAATTGTCTGTGAAAATTAGACATTTTGTATAATGTACTAGACATAGAGTTTGTATTGAAAGACAACGGGTTACCAATAAGTGTACCAATTACATGCATGCTGAAATTTTGATTATTGGTGTCTTTGTGTTGTCTTACTTTGTATGACAAAGGCCCTCTTATTGATATATACTAAAATAATTTTTTTCATTCATTTGGATTCTCCAATGTTATTGTCAAATGTTACATGTGAAATTCTACATTGGTAATTAAATGAATGGATTATTAAATATTACAATAGAGACTAGATATAAGAAATTAATCCAAACAAATGCAACAATTAAAATTGAAATGAATAGTACTATAAAAAATTTCAATTTCTAATTAATAATGGAATTAAAAAATTAAGAATATAATATAGACATTTCACTGCAATGTCAATAGTCATTGTTCAAAGAATCATCTTTGATGATTTTGGTAGTTTATGTCGTATTAGTGCGTTTGTTCGAATTATACGCACTGGTGAGTTTATATAAATGAACCGATCGATACTCCAATCTAAACTAAACATACTGTTAAATTTAAAAAATAAAAATTTCCAGTGTGTTCTTGTTTGTTAATTGCACTAGTTCTTTTTAACTATTTATACATATTAGGATTTTTATATAGCTTTTACACACTAGGTCCTTTGGAAATTAATTGCACAGGTGTGTTTGAGTTGTTTATATGTAATGGAATATTTTCATAGTTTGTACACATCGATGCTTATTATGATGAAAATGCACCAGGGCACTATTATAAATAGACCACATCATTAAAGTTTAAAAATATTAAGAATGTCCAGTGCGTAAGACGTAAAATATTGCGTTGGTGTGTTTATGTTGTACCTAAGCACCGATGTGTATAATCTATACATAAGCACCGATGCAGTGTTGAAATTTGGTGCTTTCTGGTGCATGATCTATTTGAATGCACCGATGCATAATAGTTATATCATTTTTCACCAGTGCATTTAAGTGATATATGCATTGGCATGCCTTTTTTCAACAAAGCGCACCAGTTAAAAACATCTGCTAAAAATTCCGTCCATTAAGCTTTTTTAGTTATAATATATGTCCATAATAACCTCCGTTTAAATATCCACTACCATTGGTGGAGGTTGTAGTATATGTTTTTTTAACATTTTTTGCCAATCTTGTAACACTAAAAGCCTCCATTGCAGGGCCTTTACTTGTAGTGAATGCTCATGGGTTCTAATGCAATGCAATACATCAACAATAGCTATGAAAACAATAGATGAGCTAGAATGTCAAAAGGAACATAAAATTAAATACTACTCCACAATCCTAGAGGAATTATTCTCCTACTCTAATGCTTATAAGAGCTTATTCATCCCACTTTACTAATATATATATGGCACTAGATGCCATCAAAACAATACAATTTCAAAATTTGCTTGTTTATGGGAAATTGCATTTTTTGTAAGTCTGGGTAGAGATAGAAATAAATTTATATGATGATGTATTCAATGTGATAGGGACCCAAGAGTGACTTTTCAAACTTGACATTCTTTCCTCACTTCTCTCTCGATTTGTCCTAGATTAGGACCAAATCCCCTTTTTTCAGAACCCTCTAATGATTTATTTTTTCAAATGTAACTTCCACTTTATTTTGACAACTAACCAAATGTCAAATTCCTTTGTTTAGTTTTTGTCAAGCTCCACTAATTGATTCACCCTTGTCTAAACTACCTCCTAGTTTGTAGTCAAATGCTACAATAACTAAGACTCTAGAACTTTCATATGAATAGGCAAACTAATCTCCATCCCGTATACCAATTCAAAAGGGATTTTTCCCATAATTTCTTTCTTCATGATTCAATCTACCATAATCATTGATCGATCTTGCTATCCCAATATTTTTTATTATCATCCATGATCTTTTTAACTATAGTCATTAATATTTTATTTCTAGATTAAGCCAAACCATTCCCTTGTGGATAATAATTAGTTGAGTGGAATAGGATAATCCCATAATTAAAAGAAAATCTTGACAAGTATGTTGAACTAAATTCCTAGGAATTATCAGTAGCGATATTTGTTAGGACAAAAAATCTAGTGATAATATTATCTTCCAAAAAACCATCACCACTTTATGTGTTTCTATATTTGTGGGTATCTCCTAGACCCACCTAGTAAAATAAGCAATGGTCATGATGAGCTATCGAAAACCGTTGCCTAGTTTTTTTTTGAATTCCTTGATAAAATCTAGGCCCCATTAATGAAAGGGAACATTTATAACCATTAACTACAAGGTTAATTTTTCCAACTATTGCTTACCTACAAACATTTGACAAGGTTGACATGATTTGACAAAATGATGGACATCAAAAACAATGTTGGCTGATAATAACATGTTGTCTGGATATTATGTGTTTTCCACCTATACACATAATGCCAATACACAATCTTGCATGTAAATTTGTCACGATTCCTTTAGACCCAACATATCAACATACTTAAGCACTAATCTATCAATATTTCTACAACCTATACCTTCTTGAAGCAAACTATACTTTGATGCCTTTAGCGTTAGTGCTCTTATTTTATGATCATTTAGGTGATTCGAACATGTTGAATTCTTATGATAGTAAATAATGTTTGAATACCAATCATGATTATCTAGCTCCTCCAAAACAAAAAAAAGCATACCAAGATAATCTGTATTAAGATCCCTTCCATCACGTTTAGTCAACATCTTGGCCAATCCTTAGCCCTTTACTATTAGTTTTCTTGATATCTAAATCATACTCATGTATTCTCAACACCACTTTGATACCCATGCAATCTTGTTGCACCAATATATCCTTAACAATTTCATGAGGAACATAAGGTATAATATTAAAACATCCAATATATTGTCTTAAGTGATTCAAAGACTAGACCAAAGAGTCATCTTGTTTCTCTATGATATAATAATTTATTTTTTGAAACTCTAAGCGCTATTATTTAAAAGGTTCAATATTGGTTTAGTAATTTATACAATATTTGGGACGGACCTCCTGATAGAGATAATCTCGCCAATGAAACATTGCACATGTTTCTTATTGTTAAAAAATGGGATTAGCCTGATTTCCTCAATCCTTTCAATATCAATTCTTATGCCATCCTTTAATATGATGTGCTCAAGGATATTTCCTCCATCAACACCAAATAATAAATTCTTTTGGATTTAAATATATTCCATATTCCTACATCTCTCGAAGACTTCTCTAATATGTTTTACATGAGCATATGCCCTTTGAAAACAAAGTTAGATCATCCTAATAGATTTCAATAATTTTACCAATGATATCCTTGAAGCAAAAATCCATAGCTCTCTGAAACATATACCCAACATTTAGTAGTTCAAATGGCATTATGAAATATTCAAATTTTACCCTTATCATAGTGAAAGTTTTTATATATGAGTATTCTTCTTTTGCCAATACCTGGTTGTATCTTGAAAAACCATCCAACATAGAGAACATACCTAGCCATGTAACCTTTTGTAACATATGTTCCATATTAGGAAGATAAATATATTTGAGAGAAATTTGTTCAAATTTCTGAAGTTGACACACAACCTGTTTTCACCATTATCCCTTACTACCACCAATTTGCTACCTAAGATTAATGTCTTGTAGGAGAAATTATCTTGATAGTCAACATCTTTAAAAGTTCCTTTTGAGAGAGAGGGGATAAATTTGGATTTATGTGTATTTGATTCTATTTAAAGGTATCATATGTTGAATAATATCTCCTTTGTAAGCTTTAAGATCATCATATATGTAGGAAAACACGTCTCTATACTCCCTAATGAGTCTTTCTATCTCTCTCCTCTCAATTTAAAATTATTATTTCTAATATGGATGAGCTTATGGATCTCTACAAACCCAATGTTTATCTCAATATAGTATTCAAGTTTTATTACTTCCTTTTTCTTCTTTTACATCATCCAGGTTAAAAAAATTCTTAGAAGGGATGACACCTTTTAGAAACCTATTGTTCTTCAACTCCTCTACTCAAGCTCTTCTTCATCCTCTCCTTGTCAATTGTTTAGTTTTCTAAAAATTCCTACAAATTGTTTAAGAACCTTCTACCTGGGCATCAAACCAAAAAAATTCTAGTGAACATAATTATCTGGGACTGAAGGCCTAAAAATTATATCCATATTGCATTCTCCTTAAATCAACTCTTCACAAGGTTCAAGTTTGGAAGCTACTATTATCAAAGTGTTATCATGTGTATAATTATATTCCCTTAGGATTACATCAATAAGATTTATGGAATCACATACTGCATGCATTTACCACTTCAAGCTATCATTCCTAGTAGCAAACTAACCCTTATCCTTCTTTTATTTCCAAGGAATAGCCTTGTGCAAAATCCTCCATGTACTTTCCCATAATTCATGGATGGTAAACGGGGTAAGCCATCATATTTGATTACGAAGCCCAAACCCAAGGGTATCAAAAGAATCAAACTTGTGATTTCCATTACTTTGGGGGGATAGATCTCACATCTATATCGTGAACAGTTGAGATAACCCCTGGGGATACACTAACTCTTAAATTGCATTACAAAATGGTTTGAATCACTTGCAATTCTCGAGAACTTAATACCCATATTTCTTATTAGTTATGGACCAAAGAAGAATGCTTCATATTCTAGATCATTGTTTGTGCAATCAAATTCCAATTTGAAGAAAAAAATTAGTGTCACCCTGAATATATGTGACAAATACCTTTCCTACACTTGTTCTGGACTTTACCCCATCAAAATATATTGTAATAAATTTCACATTTTTCTTCATATACTTCTTCAACTACAAGGGATAATGAATGAGTCAAAATGTCATGGCTTCCTTGTTGATGTAATTGTAATTTTGGAATGTATTCACTTGTATATATTATGTATTATACCCCGATGTTTATTCTGGGAAGTGTTTATAATGTAATTGAGTCATGTCATGCCCCAATGTTTCGATCAGGAGTTTCTATAATGTGAACAAGTCATGTCAAGTCATTGTGGGTAACCCTCCTATTGATCAAGGGTCAAAGTCCCCGTAGTTGTGGGGCCCTAGGGTTATTATAATATCCTAGAGAAGTAAACCCTAGGTGAGTTATTGTAATTCAGGGCAATAGTCCCCACCATTCTGTTAAGGATAACCCTCCTTGTTGGTCGGAGGGGCAAAGTCCCCACAAGTTGTGGGGCACTAGGGTTATTAGACTCTCCTAGAGATGTCAAATCTAGTAATTAATTGTTAAGTGAGGTCAACATGTTGGAGAGGACATTAAGTGAACGAAAGAATATAAATAGAGAGTGAGCCTCTCTATTTATCACACACACACTCACTCACTGGGGCGCATGAGTGAGAGAGAAGTTGTTGGGACAAGAGAGAGACTACTGCTGTCGGAAGATCATCTTTATGTTTTCGGGTTTTTCTTTTGGTGCTGATTCTATCTCTAAGGAAGTTTCAGGGTTTTGTCCTTTATGGTTTTCTCGAGGAAAATCTTTGTGTTCATTGTCTCTTGTGTTTTATTGCTGTGCATGTTATTCTCTCAGATAAGATCCTAAGATCATAATGCTAGCTTGAATGATAAAAATCTAACATGGTATCAGAGCTAACCTGAGAAGAAGACATTATGTAGCTACAGAAGCTAGAGATTCTTAATTTTTGGGTCTCTCTCCATAATTCATCAGTAAAAGTATGCTAGGCTGACTCTCCATTGAAGGGCGCATCTTTCTATCGAAGCAGAATTCGATTCTGGGCATTTTCAGTTTTCGATGCGGGAAATTAGGGATTTCTATAGAAGAGGAATTTTTGAGTGAGCTCAACATATGATTGCAATCCTCATAAAAATCAAATTTTAGAGACCTGGGTCGATATTTTTGGTTGGGTATAACTCCAGGAAAGCCAAACCCTAGTTTGACCTCGAGCTGGAAAAACCCTAAAATAATAAAACTGATAAGTTTTGGTACATTCGCTATATATCAGGATTGGAGTAGTATAAAGAGCTGAAACTTTCACAGGCCGAAGATAAAAGACTGATTTATAGTGTTTCCAAAATTCAGACTCACCATCATTATATTCTAGGAGATATGATTCCTCCAAGTTAGGGTTCCATCCTCTTCCAGGATTCATCCCTAAACAGGACACCTGGGGAGAATTGCTATATATCGGGCTACAAAGGTCCAAATTAAATTTATGAAGATGTTCTAGAAAGGGCATGGAATTTAGTTTCTGTGGTCAAATTTTTAGACCCAGAAGATGAAACAGTGACACATGTTAGTTTGTACAACTTTGATGTTCTGAACAGTCCTCTAACAGGTCACCTTGCGAAAATGATCATAAGTCCCAATTGGTGAAACAAATTCTTATGAAACTTGTGGTGTTGAAACAAGAATAGGTGAGGATACCTCAATTCAAATTTTTAGACATATAGGAGCAATAATTTCGGAGATACCATAGAAACAGTATCAAGAATTTCTACAGAAGAAATTGGAAAACTAGGGATTCCTGTTCCGGGAGCTTCCCTCCACTGTTTTTAGAAAATAAGTACATTGGATAGATCACCTTGAAGAGGTATATATTTCTATCCAATCAGATCTAAAATATTCCAAGTTTTGAAAATTAGGGTTTCTCTGAAAAACGCTAGATCAGCCAGCTCCGGAACCAGGATGGACACCTCAAATCGGTAAGATCTAATCTTTTGTTATTTTGAGGTTCTCATTTCAAAGTGATCTATCACATCAGCTTGATGATAAGCTTGGTGAAGTTGACAAATTCCAAGCATGGAAGTATATGATCTCTTTGAAGAAAATGAATTGGACACCTACATAAATATAGAGGTTCCAGTTTCAGAGGGAGATGAGGCTAAAAGCCTTACACAAGAAGAACTTGGTCAAGGATATCATTGCTGATTCAATCACAGATCACCTTATACCATAAGTGTCTTCCCTAAAGACATCGAAAGAGATGTTTGATTCCTTGACCAAGCTATTTGAATGGAAGAACATAAATCAGAATATGCCTTTGAGAAAACAGTTGAAGAATGTGAAGATCCAGAATGCAGAGACCATACAGGCATACTTTACAAGAATCTCTCAAATCAAAGAACAAATTTAAGCAGTAAAAGAATAAGTGAAGAATGAAGAAGTGGTGATAGCCACCTTAAATGGCCTCCCAGGATCATGGGATTTATTCATGTGGGGAATGTGTTCCAGAAGGAGGTGATTACTTTCATCAGACTCTGGGAAGAAGAAGAAGCTCGACTCATGATAAGAGAAGAGAAGATTGGAGCAACTGAAGATCAAGCTCTCACCATCCAAAGAAGATCCCTCAAGTGATAAGGAATACAAAGGACTCAACTCTTGAATAAACTCTTATCCATCTTAGCATGTGGATAAGAAATGATGAATGAATAAGATGATGAAGCGGAAGGCTCAAGGAGTCTACCTACGAAACAAATAAAGATAAGTATTCAATTGTCATTTCATGATATTGTTTTGATTATGCATTTGTTTATATTCAGTTGATGTATTATTCATGATAGAATGTTTGCATTAACAACAGTATACTACTAATATGCATGTAATGGGTAAGTTTCTCATGGTGCTATACAACTCTCCATTGCTACTCATCTAGAATGAAACCTCTTTGCTGACATATTGGATTAGTGCACAATCTCAGTGTTGTCCTGGTAGAGATGGAAGGCATCTAGAAAGTTTCTGTGAGATATGGATGAATGTTGTATTGGCTAAAATAGTTGCATAATCATATATCTTGATACAAAAGAATTTTTCATTATGAATATATCTTATGAAATGTTTCTAACCATACAACTAATGCATTTGACTTGTAGGAAAGATCGCGTAAAATCGCCTACAAGCAAAGAAAGATGAGACTTGTTTCGAAGAACAAGTGACGACAGTTCAAGATGAAGAATAATATCATGAATGCAGCGACATCATTGATGCAGAACCTTCCAGCTATGAAAAAGTAACCAAGAAAAAAGGGAAGACCAGTTCAAGAAGAATGATGTCTAGGATGTAGTATCGATATGTGAAGGGAAGTTCGTAGTTCCATCATGCAGTAGATGGAAACATTGTGGGATACAAGGCAAGATTTGTAGCATGAGAGTTCTCATGAAAAGAAGGCATAGACCACTAAGAGACATTTGCAGCCAGTGGGAGTTGAAACAGATACACGATGAGCTTGATGAAGATCTTAACCTTTGCTACAAGGTTGAAGATGAAAGTCTATACACTAGATGGATGCATAGAATATTAGTAGCATAGGAAGCTACTTGTCACTCCGATACAGAATGTTTCAGTGCATAGAGTACAGAAGACAGAGGGAGTATGATGCTCCACTTCAGAGGGAGTGACTACAGAATATCCCGAGGTTTGACATGGTACGAAAGGATGGATAGATTACAGATGACTCTAGGATTTACTGAGAGTAAAGATGATTCCAACCTTTGCTTCAAGGTTGAAGGTGGAAGACCAGTGATGCTCCTGTTATATGTCGATGACTTGTTTCTGACAGAAAAGAGGAACTCATTAAATTTACAAGAAGAAGACTTGCTACCGAGTTCGAGATAAAGGACTTGGGGATGATACACTATGTTCTAGGCATGGAGGTGTGGACAAGGGAAGTATGCAGTAGAGATCCTGAAGAGGTTCAGGATGATGGACTCTAAGGCCATGAACACACCTATGGAATCGAACCTGAAGCTATTGAGTGTTGCTTCATTAGAGTTGGTTGATACCACAATGTATCGTCAGATGATTTATTCCTTGATGTACCTGACGAATACGAGACTAGATATTTGCTTTGTTGTGAATGCATTGAGACATGTTCACCTGATGGTTACAAAGCATGCCGTGAGGTACCTGAAGGGTACAATTGATTATGGGCTCAAGTATGAGGCGAATCAGAAGATTAACCTGGAGGCTTATGAGGATTCATATTGGGCAGGAAGTGCCATTGATAGGAAGAGAACTTTGAGGTGCTACTTCAGTATGGGATCAAGTGTGATCTCTTGGTTTGGCAGGATGGAGTCCTGCATGGCGTCGAGTACAACTAAGGAAAAAGATGTTGCCACTTGCTATTTGGAGAGAGGAACAGTGAAGCTCCAGTATGTGATCTAGATCGAGATCTCTTGAAAGAGGGAGTTCTTGCATAGTCGGTAAGACAAGTTGTCTGAGCATAAATCCTAGCGAAGCTCGTAGGTTGCTCAGATGTAAACAGACCTGTAGGTTGTCCTCAGATGTAATCGGTCCTGGCGAAGCTCGCAGGTTATCCTTGAACGTAATCAACCCTGATGTGATTCTATGCTAGAAATGGCCAAAGTGAAGTTTGAGTACTTCAGGGAGAAGCTTGGTGTTCTCCAGATCGAGGTTCCCTCCAAGGGGAAATGATGAGACCTAGAGCCATTTTGACATGGTGAGAGGATTAGGTTCCTTCCATGGTCAGATCTAAGGGCTAAGCCATTCTGTCATGGTGAGAGGATTGGTTCCTTCCATGTCAGATGTGAGTGCTGAGCCATTCTGATATGATTGTAGGATTGGTTCCTACATGATCAGATATAAGGTCTATTACCATTCTCTGAATGGAGGTACCTGGTTAGTTACCAGTAATACTTAGTCTAGGACTGAGGGCCATTCTGATATGACTGAGGGATGTAGTCTCACATGATCATGTATAAGTGCAGGGCCATTCTGATGTGATTGAGGGATATGTTTCCACTTGATCAAATATAAGGGTTGTTGCCATTCTCTAAATGGAGGCACCTGGTCAGTTACTAGGAACCCTCAATCTGGGACTGAGAGCCTTTTTAACGAGTCAAGGTCAGATGTAAGTTTAGTGCCTTTCCATAGATGGTAGTAGATGTGTCCTACCAGGCTAGTGGATGTGAGTGCTCTACCTTTCTGATGAGTCAAGGTCAGATGTAAGTGCAGTGCCTTTCCACAGATGATAGTAATTGTGTCCTATCATGCTGGTGGATGTGAGTGCTGTGCCTTTTCACAAATGATAGTAGTTGTGTCCTATCATGCTAGTGAATGTAAGTGCTATGCCTTTTTGACATGGTGTTGGATGTGTTCCTCTCATGGTCAAATGTGAGTGCTGGCCATTCTGACTTAGGGTCATATATAAGCACTAAAGAAGACCTACATGGAGGCTAGGCCTACAACTAGCATGAAAAAGGACTGGCTCTGTAGAACTTCCTATGACAAGAAGAATCATGAGATAGCACCTATGATGATGACCCAGTGATGATCTATATCTAGTGATGATGTCTCCGTGATGATCCAAATCCAACGGTGATGATTCAGATCGAGTGATGATCCAGATCTAGCAGTGATGATCCAGATCAAGTGATGATACATATCCAGCAGTGATGATCCAGATCGAGTGATGATCCAGATCCAGTGATGATCTAGATCCAGTGATGTTGATCCAGCAGAGATGATCCAGATCGAGTGATCATCCAGATCTAGTGATGATGATCTAGATTGAGTGATCATCTAGATCTAGTGATGTTGATCCAGCAGAGATGATCCAGATCCAGTGATGATGATCTAGATCGAGTGATGATCCAGATCCAGATAAAGATGCTTGAAGATGAATTGAAGATGATGAGGACTCGATGATGTTCCAAATGATACAGAGAAGAAGACTTGTGCTGATAAATTGTGTCGAGAGAATACCTTCCTAGTTAAGAGGGAGTGTTGATGTAATTGTCACTTCAGAATGTATTCACTTGTATATCTTATGTATTGTACCCCGATGTTTATTCTAGGAAGTGTTTATAATGTAATTGATTCATGTCATGCCCCAATGTTCCGATCGAGAGTTTCTATAATGTGAACAAGTCATGTCAAGTCATTGTGGGTAACCCTCCTATTGATCAAGGGTCAAAGTCCCCGTAGTTGTGGGGCCCTAGGGTTATTAGACTATCCTAGAGAATTCGACCCTAGGTGATTTATTGTAAGTCGGGGCAATAGTCCCCACCATTATGTTAAGGATAACCCTCCTTGTTGGTCGGAGGGGCAAAGTCCCCATAATTTATGGGGCACTAGGGTTATTAGACTCTCCTAGAGATGTCGACTCTAGTAAGTAATTGTTAAGTGAGGCCGACATGTTGGAGAGGACATTAATTGAACAAAATAATATAAATAGAGAGTGAGCCTCTCTATTTATCACACACACACTCACTCACTGGGGTGCATGAGTGAGAGAGAAGTTGCCAGGACAAGAGAGAGAGACTACTGTTGTCGGGAGATCATCTTTATGTTTTTGGGTTTTGCTTTTGGTGCTGATTCTATCTCTGAGTAAGTTGCAGGGTTTACCCAAGGAAATATTTGTGTTCATTGTCTCATGTGTTTTATTGATGTGCATGTTATTCTCTCAGATAAGATCCTAAGATCATAATGCTAGCTTGAATGATAAAAATCTAACATTCCTAGATATTCTTCTTCAATAATAAAATAATTCATCAGATCATTTATATATTCAACATGATATATAAATGGTGGTTTAATTTACAATGTGATATAGGTACCTTCACATGTGGGTATGGTGACATGATAAATCCATTTGAATGCTACCTTTAATGCTTGAAACCCACTTCCTAGAAAATAGCATGCCCCATGGATTAGGAACACCAATGACAACTGCATCAATCAACGATGATATGTTTGGATGTGTAACTAACCCAACATGAATATCATTAATCAAACCACATACTTTAATATCTCTTGATTACATGTCACACACATTTTTGTATAGACAAGTAATCTTAATACCAAGTTGTTTCATAGCCTTTAAGGTCATTACATTTGTGAAAGCATTTGAATATAAAATATAATTGTGAAGAAGCAAACCATTTATCACCAATGAAATACAAAAAGGAGAAGGACCACCATTCATCCTACCTTGATTCATTGCTTGGAACACTACTAGACAATATTAATTTACTTCTTCATAATCCAAAAAATTATTTAATTTACCTTCTTTAGATGGAATATTTCATAGTTCAAGAAGAGGAATAGGCATTAGAGGAAATTTCAACTCAAAATTTGCCTCCTAAAATGAAATAATAAAATAATAGTTAAAATGATAAAATAATATTTATTAATTTTGGAGGAAGAAAAGAAAAAAACTACTTTTTTTTTTTGTATTTTTGACATATCTCCCTGTGTTTTTACTCAAATTTCGATCGGGAGAGCTCGTTGGATGCGGAATAAAATTTTGCATCCAACGAGTACCCACTCGACATACTTTTGACGGACCCCGCTACCCCAAAAACAAGAAATACCTGAAAAAACGGAATGATGATGTCATCATTCCATTTTTTCAGGTATTTATTGTTTTTGGGGTAGTGAGGTCTGTCAAAAGTATGCTGAGTGGGTACTTTNGTGTTTAAGACCTATACGGTATTTCAAATTTAAATCAATTTCATTGGCTAACACATGATGACATGGAATTTGAATAAAAGTTAAAAGGCCCATTTTGAGTGGAAATTTCCTCTAATGAACCTTTATCCCTTGATGGTGAGTGGAGTGTCCACTCAAAATGCTAGGAACATTTCAATACTTTCACAATCATCTTTTCCATAAAACTACCTTTATCTTTGAGGAACTTGTCTTCCAAGTTGAGGCTTTTGTGTCCCAACTAGATTTGTTCCACGGTGCGTGTTTAGACTCCTTTCCTTGACCATCTTATTTATTTATGTCTTAATAGGAATTGGATCATACTTATTTGTGAGTAGATATAAATCAACACTTTTACCCTTTATTTCATTCATCTTCTCATCAAATACAACATAATGCTTCCATTGAATAGTGCAAATGAAGTCATTATCTCCTACACAATAAAGAATATCAAAACCTAGATCTTCTTAATTAGTTTACATTTCTATTGCAAGTGTAGAGAATGATCCCTCATCATGCAAGTCTTTACACTTTCTACACAAATCAAAATATCTTCATTCACCATATTGGTTGATTCACAAGAACTAAAAGTCTCTAATCTTTCAGACCTCTCTTTTTGTCCCATTCTATATTTCTTCTTTGAAACCAATTATGCATGGTTCTTTCCAATTGTAAGCTACATTGATTAAGGTTGGTAGTAATCTCTTTAATTTCTTTAGTCAATGAAGTTATGGTATTAGTAGTTGGTTCTACTAAATTTAGGACTTCATGTTTGGTTTCACCCTTCAATGTAGATGCCCTAGAAGAACCAAATGGATCTACTTTACCAGCATCAATGAAATTTACTTCTAGCTAACTTGCCATTTCTTGGTCTCACTTCAAATATTTTGGGCTTTGTTTATTAGATAAAAACCAAAATTTCTTTCAAAGGCATTCAACTAATGCAATAGAACAAATTTTCCCTAAGGTTTAATTTCTTTGGTATTTTTCCATTAGCTTTTGGAACTTCATATTGAAATCTCTCACAATTTCATTTTCTTTCTTTTTAACCTCATGGAGTTCATTAAGAAACATTATACAATCTTTATTTACATCCCATTGTTCCAAAAAATATTATTTGAAATCATCTTAAGTTTAAATACTATCATCCTTTGTAAGGACTCCTTTTACTAAGCATGTTTTAAACATAATTAAATAACACATACCATGACTAATTTACCCAAAATAATTATTCTATTAGGTGTCTATTGGAAGTTAGATTCATTGTTCTCAAATAAATTAATTAAGAATTCTAATACATCTTAGATAGCTAGTGGAATTAAAAAATTGTAACCCACGAAGAGAATCTCTACTTACCTTATCATTGACAACTAACCAATTATCCATGCAGACCTTGTCCTCTATCGATCACCATCTTCTTTATCAACAAAAATAGTTGGGGAAACAACTTTCCACCCAACCAAAACCCTAGCAAAATATGGATCCTTAGAGAAATCAACAATTAACTCTCTGCTAGACTAGGTAATACCTTTCTCTTTTCCCTATGAACCTTGGTATAACAATATCCTTCTCCTTAGGCTCCCCTCAAACATGTAAAATCATAACAACCGGAAAACCAACATAAAACAAGAAAATAATTGCAACACCAACAAAAATAACTCCTTCCCTTGGGCTTTACCCCCTTTTATTACTTAATTTTCTAATTTTAATCAATTTCTTAATTTTGCATGGATGACCCCATTTGTCATCCATGCACCTAAATTAAATAACAATGCACATATTTGTTGTAGCCATTCTCATTCATGGTTATCCCCCCCCATGAAATCCTAGAATGATTATTTTCTTAAGGATCTTTGAGTGGATCACCTAAAACAAACTCCCACTTTCCACAATTAGACAATGATAGTTCTTTCCTCAAGAGAATCATATACCATGAAATCCATTATGAATAATAAAGGACTATAATTGGTTATCATATGTGATCACGAAGAATGCCTCATCATAGGTTAGCATTTGGCAATAGAACATCTCATGATACATCATCATTGAATTATGCCTCATAAACTAAGTTTTAATTATCATTAAATACCAAGATGAATTAACTAAGCATTCTTCTGAACACCAAATCACATAAAGTAACAACCCATGATATTGTCAGGAAATGATCAAGCATCCTATTAACCGATATGTCATAGAAGACCATCATGAATTAACATCATATTACAAAATTAAAGTACCATATTGAATATCAACATGAAGTAACAACTTAACATAAACTACGTATCATCGGTTATCAAATACCATGATGAAGTAATAAAGTACCATACTGAATATCAACATGAAATAACAACATATCTTAAACTACATGTCATATGTCACTAAATAAAAACCCCCAAAGTGCTAAAGTCACAAATCCTCTCAAGAACTAAGTGTCTAAGAATTTATTTAAAAACCTCCTTAAAATCCAAAAAAGAACAAAAGACTTCAAAAGACCATTGCCTAGCTTCTTCAATGATGAATTGAAGGGATATGATGTGATTAACAGTCTAATAATTTCTCTTGAAGCACCACTTTTACCACTTTCCAAATACTAAGAAAGTTATAACCTAAAATAAAAATGCAATGGATATTATTTGGTGCATCCAAATAATATCATTAAAGAGATTGGAAATAGAAAAAGCAAGAGAGTCTATACCATACTCCAAGAAACACAAACCAAAACCCTTCACCATTTATAACTTATTGAAACTCTCCTTCCAAATAACTCTCTCAATATGTCTAGGGGTAAATAAGTGATAGGAGAGTAGAGGAGAGAAAACAAGCGTAGGAGAATGATTTAAAACAATGTTAAGCGAGTTGGCATGAGATTGCCAAGTCTTGACATTTTTTATAAATATTTGTGGTTTTGCATAATTAAGAAGACACAAGTAGTAAGAATATGTTAAGTACTACCAAATTGTTGTTGTGGGTTTATTACCTGCATGCATTTTAGATGATTAATGACCAAGGAGGAAGAAATAAATTTGTGGTAAAGCAAAATATGAGAGCCATTCTTTTCATAACATAAGAGAATATTTAAACAAATTTAAGATGTAGTGGGGAAAGGGACACCCAACAAAATATCTTAGATTCCTCAAAGTTACAATAACCTAGGTAATACATGCCATGAATAAACATTTATGTTGTTTTTGTTGTGCTAGAATTGTTGTATAATATCTTGGTTTCTACTCTTTCATGTATTCAACCAAATTATTGATAAGGTACATGTTTTATCCCTGCTATGGAAATTCCTTGTATTTCTCGTGCATTTTGATGTTTAATCCTTGTTTTCTATAATTATTTTAGAAATATTCTTTAGTTAGTCAAATTATATTAGCCTTGTTATGGCTGAGAAATCAATAGGTTATGGTAATCAAGGTGGGATAGATAAAATATATAAGTTTATAGTTTAATATAATTGATAGGTGGTGCATACCACTCTTTCATTGGCATATGCATTATAAAATTTGGCATTATTATTGCTTCATTGGATCCTATGTTGATTGCGAAGGACTCACCTATGCGAATTCATCATTGTAGTTTGAACTTGAAGTGTTCCTAGAATTAACTAATTAAGGCATTAGCTAATCTAGTTCCTTGGAGTTGAACACATCAATCTTGGAAGTCAATCTAGTCTAGGGATTGGAATTATCATTCACCTCACAAAAGCATAGCGTTTCCTTTCCATTGAAAGGATATTTTCAAATGACCCTATAACAAGTTCTTGCATCTTCTTCCAAATACAACATAAAAAACTTCATTACAACATTCAGATGATCATCTGGGATCATATCTTCATCCATTACCTCTTCAAATTGTACAATATGCTCTTTACCTTTGATGACATTGTTGCAACCAAAGTGTTTTAGAATCCATTTCTTATACTTGTATGTCATGTTAATGGGTTGCCTTGCAAAGACTGAGGTCAAGGCCTTGTGTAAATTACTTTACAAAACTCTCACGATCATCTGGGATCTTATCTTCATCCATTACCTATTGAAATTGTACAATATGTGCTTTAGATTTTCTAATATTGTTTTCGTAGTATTTTATAATCCATTTGTTACACTTGTATGACATGTTAGTGGGACCTCTTTCAAAGCCTGAGGTATCCAAGGCCTTGTGTAAATTACTTCTCTCCAAACACATGGTTATTTTTGGATTTTGTTTCCATATACTATCATGGAATAATCCTCATATATATTCAAGGATTTCAAAACACATCATAATATCACCCCTAATATGTAACAATACTCAATGAATGTGACATCTAATAGATCCATGGAATAAGGAGACATGTTAGCATAGATCCATGTGAAAAATGGTTAGAAATTCCAATATGTAACAATACTCAATGAATGTGACATCTAATAGATCCATGGAATAAGGAGACATGTTAGCATAGATCCATGTGAAAAGTGGTTAGAATAATCTCTAGGTCAAAAAAGAAGGGGACGACCCAATCAAATTAGCCATGGGTAATAGTAAAACCTCAACATGTGTCCCATCAATTAAGAATAAGTGGAGCACTCCATGAATTAAGGGGTCAACCAAACCCAAGATTCCATCTCCATGCTCAATATAGAAAAATACTCCAAATCGTTTCTCCGAGAAACCAACCAACTCATGGGAATGTGTATTGAAGGTGGTTTATAGTTGTTATAAATATATACCCACAGCAAGAAGACCTCAAATCATGTACAAAGGAGTTGATCGATATGAATATAACTCTAAATAAGGAACCAACTCCATGGAATAGGGATGGAATCCTAGAAAAGTGTGGATAAGGATGCCATGTCCCACATCAAATGCCCAATGGAGTGTGAAACATAGTAAATAATGCATGAGTAGTGGCACATCTTCATAATATGTCTATGAACCATATGCTAACATGTGAAACCGGGTCTCAATACCATCAATAAGTCCCCAACCATGTGTGTCAAGGTGGAGAGACCTAGAACAATGTGCAATATAAGATCCTCTTGCCTCCTAATATGTGAAAATATGACAAGCAAGGAAAGCACTCTACTCCAAAGTATCCTGCATCCACTCATAGTATGCCACGTCACTGCAAAATTGTAGATATCCTCTAGGGAATTCCATCATCAATATTATGCACCATAAACAAGTATAACCTTTGGAAGGTTAAAGCACCATAATAATGTATGCATGATTGGAATGCTCAACTAGGAGAGTCATAAACCATGATTAATAATCCAATAATGATGATAGTGCACATCTCCTAACCAAGGTATACCAATTATAAACCACTGAAACAATCTCCTCATGCTGATGTTCTCTAGGGTGTAATAAAAATAAGAAAGTGTGCAAAATAACAACTTTCCTCCAATCACCTTAGCACACACGAAGGTGGTCGAAAATGGCATAAGGAAAGTGTTAAGGAGAGTATGTGCACCAACAATAGCGCCCATGTGTCAATCAAATTCTCCATTAACTTGTAAACCTCTTACACATGTGATAAAAATTGTAGGTAAATGTTTGGTGTGATAAAAATCATAACTCTAAAATCCATAATGATCTATCACAACTTGCTTATCTAGGGTCTTCAGGTTTTAAAAATATACTCATACAATATGAGAGGTAACATGAGTCCTTGAAAACTTTAGTAAACTACTTTGGTGAAAACATGAAACTACGTTACAGTTAGTCCTTCATGATAATTATAAGGGGAAATCAAGATTATATGCTTTTTAGTTGAACAACAACCACTAACTTTTGATTGAAATGACTTTTTTGGCTGAAATTTAAATTTAATAGATTTGGCCAAAGATTGACTAGAAAAATGTTACTATTTAGTTTGCATTGTACATTGTTGAAAAGAGTTTTTGGTTGAAAAAAGTTTCAACTTAACATATTGTTTGACTAAAAACCATGTTCACCCTAAAACTTGTTTATATATTAAAAATTTGCAAACAAACATTTTTATTTGTTGGATTGTTACTCTATGTCATGATGTTATGTTGTTGTTAGCGTTGACTATAATGTTACGTTGATGTTAGATTGTTGTTTGGGTTCATTGGTAGTTGGTTCTGCAGGTGGCTTCGCTAGGACTATCATAATCATTGCTTGTGTTAGTAGTTGGTTCTGTAGGTGGCTTGGCTTGTATTATTTTGTTTATCACTCATGTCAGTAGCTTGTTTTGTCACTAGTACATATGGCTCAAAAGTTCCACAAAATATTGCCACGAATAAGTTAAAATCAAAATTTAAGTTGGATAAAGAGATTTAAATTTTGAAAAAAAAATGTTCTGGCACTCGATAATCGTCGTTATAGCGATGCACATAAAGGTTCATCTCCATAGAGACAATAGTTCGTTGGAATATCGACGAAATCACATAGTACATCACTATAGCGATGATTATCGAGGGCCAGAACATAAAGAGTCATCATAGTAACGGTCATTGAATTTTTGTTATTCTTGAGACATATTTCAACAAATTATTAACTATAGTTGCAACCATTTTTCTGTTGATTGTTCGAACTGTGATTTGAAGAGTCAGGTACTGGTTTAACACATTGAATTTTTGATCTTGTTCGGTTTCCAGGTTAGTATTTTTAATTTCTTGGTCTCATTTAATGTGTAGGGTCATACATAAAGTGAGTCGATTATTCAATATTTTCTCCTCGAGACTAATGCCTATATAGATTTGTCGCTTATAATTTGATAGATACACATGAATATCTATTTTTAAAGACCATGAAGGGACATTTACTAATTAGATTTTTTACTTTCTGTGCCACGTCCTTTAATTTCCAATCTCCTTTAATATATATATATATACTGTATTCAATTTACTTATATATTGATTGAGCTTTTTGGTTCTTATAGGCTATTAGAATGTCAAATAAATATACTTGAGAAGAAAATAATAAGAGGTATGCTAAGTTTAAAGCAACATTGGAGGCGAAGGGTAATGGAAAGTGTTATTTCCCTTGCAATGATTGCAGGGGTTTGCGAACAAGAATCATTTTAAGAACAACCACTGAAAAACATTGTAAGTGGCATGTTTATACAATTTTAGAAAGTGTTGCTTATCATGTTGGAAAGTGTCAAATTTCCTTCATTGTTCACTAATTCAAAATTGAAGATGATTATGATGATGAATATGATGACAATTATGATGACGATCATGATGACAATGGTGACGTTGATGATGATGAGGATGATGATGAGGATGAGGATGATGATGATGATGATGGGGATGACAAAGATGATAACAATGTTGATGGTGATGATGATGATGGGGATGATGAACATGATGATCAATACTATAATGATTGCGGTGATGATGACGATGTCTAAGATTATGAATATGCTGATGACGGTGATGATGACGTTGATGATCATGATTTCAAAGACAGTGATGATGTTGATGATGATAATGATAATGGCATTGATTACGAAGATGATCATGACATGGGTGATGATGATGATGTTGATTTGTTTAATTATTTTCTTGAGTTGTTGTGGGTTACATGTTTTAGGATCTATAGGGAATGATGAAACTGACAATGCCAATGATGATGTTGACGATGATGAGATTGCGATGACAATGAGGAAGATGATGATGATTATGGTGATGATTATGGTGAATATGGTGATGATGAAGATGATTATGATTATGGTGATGATGAAAGGGGTTAGTTTATTATGGTTATATGGAATTCTAGAGATCAATATAGGGTTATCATGGCATGCATTATAATGTTAAATATTAAGCATGGTGATGATAGTCATAGTGGTAAAAAAAATTAATGTTTTAGGTTACTAGTGGGTTTAGGGATTTGGGGTTATATAACTTAGGGGCTATCATTTTTATAATAGAAAATAAAAAAATCAAACAAAAAACAAACAAAATTAAACAAAATAAAAATTAAATTAAAATAAACTAACTTAAAATAATGAATAAAACAAAAACGATATAAAATAAAAACAAATTGCAATAAAAAATTACCAATACTTACCCGCATGCTACAATAGTGTTTCCATCGTGCTCGTGAGAACCTCGACTTGTTTCCCTGCACAAATGTTGTTGTGGTCATGGCATCTACACTCAAACAATGTTTCCATGGTAAGGATTAGAACCTTGGCTCATTTCCCCCGCTCTAATAGTGTTGCGGTCATGGCCATCATGGTGGTGAGAACCTAGACGGCCCATTGCTTTTTCTCAAACAATGTTTTCATTATGTTAAGAACCTCGACCCATTTCTTGTGCTGAAATAGTGTAACAGTCATGGTCGTCATGGTGGTGAGAACCTCGGTCGTTCCTGTGCTCGAACAATGTTGCGATTGTGGTGAGAACCCCATCTTGTTACCCTTTCCCAAACAATGTTGCGTTTGTTTCCATTGTGGAGGATACTCGTGGCATAGTTTGTCCTTGTTGTGTTGTTGGAGAGGCCCAAAAGTAACCTAGAGAACATGGTGAGTTTTCAATGTTACTATCTACTATTTTCATCTTATGGCTACAAATAATTATTAAAAACAACTTGTTTTCTGTAGATTTTGAGCGTAATTCCTCCACAAATTTTAGGGCATAATTCCTTATTGAATTTTAGGGAATAATTCCTCCACAAATTTTAAGGCATAAGCACCAGTCACAGTTTCAATTGCAAATCGATTTATTTTCATGGTTGCTCTGTTCTCATATAATTTCCCTATTTTCTTCACACCTGCCTTGTTGAAACCCTTCCTGTTGAAACCATCCCATTGAAGCATTAGAGAATGGACCATTGAATACAACTTGTTCACTTGTTGTTTTGCTAATGCAATGATTTCTATGAAAAATGCTTGCTTGTAAGTAGAGGTAATATTGTAATGCCACAAAATCAAGTCACGAGTTAGGAGATCTATTGTTGGAAGTTTAAATGGATTTGGATTTCTTTTCCTTAGACCTATTTCCCATGACCATTGTTTTTCTATTCATGTGCATAGACATGTGTAGAGTGTCCATGGCTTTTGTAATGAGCGAAACGTTTTCAAGGCTTCTAATTCTGAGAATGGTTGCAAATGGTTATGTTTATTTGGAGACCAATGACAACAAGAAATATGGGATAGGATGGAAGAATATGAGGGAAGGATATTTTACAGTCATAGAAAATCCCTAGAGTATAACAACATAGGTCCATCAATTTATTATATTAATATACTCATGCACACAGAGTATCCACCTTTTACACAAGGTTGTATCATAGGTTTTACTATATGGATGGAGTTTAAAATAGGGGTTAGTGTTTAGGTTGGATTTGGCATTTATTTAGGGGTTTAGTTTAATATGTGTAGAAGTCTATGGCACATGACATTGGTTATATCAACTCATGTTCACTCTTGGTAAAGTTATTCAAATTTCCAATTTTTAGATTAGATGTTGCTTATGGTGGGGTATTTTTTTTAAATACTTAGAAAACGTCGGTTAATGGCAGAAATAACTTGGTAATTCAATGACAACTTGTCGCTTTGGCAATGAAAAACCATCACTTGTATAGCATTCTCATCGGTATGAGCACGGTGTTCAGTCTCTATAACAAAACTTCCTCATTGATATAGTGACAGTTAAGCCGTCGCTTGTATGGCACCTTCGTCGGTAAGTGCATGAAGAGTTGTTACTCAAGGAAGTATTGTCCATCTCTCTAGCGACGAATAGGATGCCACTATAGTGATGTAAGTTGATTTTCAAGCATCGTCCAGGAACTCCAGGTGGCATCTCTTTCTTGTATAATGGCTTGCTTCTTTTAGGGAATAATTCCTCCACAAATTTTAGTGCATAAGTACCAGTCACAGTTTCGATTGCAAATCGATTTATCTTCATGGTTGCTTTGTTCTCATATGCTTTCCCTATTCTCTTCACACCTATCTTGTTGAAACCCTTCTTGTTGAAAACCTCCCATTGAAGCATTAGAGAATGGACCATCAAATACAACTTGCTCACTTGTTGTTTTTCTAATACAATGGTTTCTATGAAAAATGCTTGCTTGTAAGTGGAGGTAATATTGTAATGCCACAAAATCAAGTCACGAGTTAGGAGATCTATTATTGGAATTTTAATGGCTTTGGATTTCTTTTTCTCTGACCTCTTTCCCATGACCATTGTATTTCTATTCACGTGCATAGACATGTGTAGAGTGTCCATGGCTTTTGTAATGAACGAAACGTTTTCAAGGCTTGTAGTTCTGAGAATGGTTGCAAATGGTTATGTTTATTTGGAGACCAATGACAACAAGAAATATGGGACAGGATGGAAGAATATGAGGGAAGGATATTTTACAGTCATAGAAAAACCTTAGAGTATAACAACATAGGTCCATCAATTTATTATATTAATATACTCATGCACATAGAGTATCCACCTTTTACACAAGGTTGTATCATAGGTTTTACTATATGGATGGAGTTTAAAATAGGGGTTAGTGTTTACGTTGTATTTGGAATTTATTTAGGGGTTGAGGTTAGGGTTAGTGTTATGGGTTATGGGCCATATACTTTATGCTTAAAAGACATGGTACATACGTGTGTTCATGAACCAAAGTGAGAATTATTATGAGGGAATCTAAGTTTTTTTACAAATTTTTTTGATATCATCCCATCTCTTAGTTTGTTAGTGGGTATTCCTTAGAGAAATTTTCATCATTCACAGAGGAAAAATACAAATTGAGAATTGTTCCACATGGATCCATGCAGAGGGATGAGTGTATCTGTTTTCCATGTTAACGAGTTGTTCCAGTTTTAATTGCTGGAGAAAACTATGTTGGCAACACCAATTATGAACAAATTGCACAATTAAACTCTCAAATTGAAACAAACTTCCAGGTATTAATATATATGATATGTTATTCTAACTAAAGACTAGTCTAATTGGTTTTATGCTTGTGAGACTACTTTTCAGACATTGAAATTTGAAATAGGATTTTATTGAAGTGTTGATTTTGGTCTCTCCTACATGGAATATGCTACACAAATTCATCAAACATTGTTATTGGCGTAGTCTTAGAAAGGTTGTCTTCCCACTTTTCCTTTTGGGTAAAATGGTTGTCTTCCCACCTTTTCATATATTCTCAAGTATTAAACTTCTTGAAGTAGTTTCACAAGCATCAAACCAATAAGATTAGTTTTTTAGTTAGATTACTGATCATGAAGGTATTTACATTATTTTGCAGCTTGTAGGTGTTGTAGGCATCATAAGTTGCATGTATGCCTTGTCTATACAATGCTTTCTTTTTAGTGGAGGAAATATTTTGATACAACCAAAAAAATTGTAGGTTAGGAGACTTTGATGGCTTCCTCTTCCACATGATTTTCAATGACCAAATTCTATGAGATGAACTATATGAAATGAAATTCCTTATGTTGTCATTATCATCTAGTTCACTTGTTGTTTTGCTAATACAATGATTTCTATGAAAAATGCTTGCTTATAAGTGGAGGTAATATTGTAATGCTACAAAATCAAGTCAAGGGTTAGGAGATCTATGGTTGGAATTTTAAATGGATTTGGATTTCTTTTCCTCGGACCTCTTTCCCATGACCATTGTTTTTCTATTCACCGGCATAGACATGTGTAGAGTGTCCATGGATTTTATAATGAATGAAACATTTTGAAGGCTTGTAGTTTTGAGAATTGTTGAAAATGGTTATGTTTATTTGGATACCAACGATAACAAGAAATATGAGGGAAGGATATTTTATAGTCATAGAAAACACCCTAGAGTATACCAACATAGGTCCATCAATTTATTATATTAATATACTCATGCACACAGAGTATCCACCTTTTACACAAGGTTGTATCATTGATTTTACTATATGGATGGAGTTTAAAATAGGAGTTAGTGTTTAGGTTGGATTTGGGATTTATTTAGGGGTTGAGGTTAGGGTTAGTGTTATAGGTTATGGGTCATATAATTTATGCTTAAAAATCATGGGACATAAGTGTGCTCATGAACCAAAGTGAGAATTATTATGAGGTAATCTGATTTTTTTTACAACAATTTATGATATCATCCCATCTCTTCGTCTGTTAATGGGCGTGCCTTAGAGAAATTTTCATCATTCATAGAGGAAACATAGAAATTGAGAACTGTTCCACATGAATCCATGCAAAGGGATGAGTGTATCTGTTTTCCATGTTAACGAGTTGTTCCAGTTTTAATTGTTGGACAAATCTATGTTGGCAACAACAATTTATATGAACAACTTGCACAATTAAACTCCCAAATTGAAACTCAACATATAGCAATTCAAACCAAAAATAAAATACAACACCTTGAATTAAGTTGGTCCTATGTGCAAAAGGGGTTGGTTATCCACCTTTATGGTACACCTTTATCATTTCAAATAACCATGATGAGTATCGGTGGTGGTGAGGCCGTCAAAGAGGGAGTGAGTATAAATGCATGTTGGGTTTTATGATATGCTCTTCACAAAATCACAAAACATAGCACTTGAAGGGACAAACATAAATACAATTAGATATGGGTGCAATATATCAGGGGATACCCTTAGGTTGGATGTGTCAGTCAAGGCCAATTACTCAATTTTTTTATTAATACCTTTAACTCAGAACACATTCATTGTCTAGAAAATGCAATAGACCTAGCTCTATCATTTGTTTGGAAACAAATATGGAAAAGGGAAACTACCATAGGATTACATAGAGAGGAGGAACAATTTTGGAATCAATTTGTACAAAGACTTCAACAATGTCCTATAACAAAGAACATATGGTGCGTCCTCCTTGATTCATCCTCTATTATAAGGGGAGAATGAGATAGAAGAGTGGACATATTTTTTAAAACTTGGAGATAATATACCAAATTTAATTTGTACAATAAAGTATTTGATAATAAAAAGACCATGTGGGGTGCCCTCCAAATTTGGTTTTCTCCCAGGGAAAGAAAGAAATATCCCAAGTATAGCACCATTGGGCACTTTCCTTTGAAATAGTGTGCATGCATTTTTAATTTTTTCAATAAGAAAAATCTTGTCTGTACAAAGTCTCATCCATATTCACAATATCCACATAATACATATTTGTACATTTTTATGAAAATTACGAAATAGTTCTTGTACTTCCAAATAAAAATAGAACTGACTCTAAATATTGTTAGGTACCACCAAATAGGTACTTGTCAGATCTGTCTTCCTTGAGTGAGGAAGATACACTAGAAGAGTTTGAAAGAGAGACGACTATTACAAGATCTAACAGTTCAAGATCAACTAGAGGTGAAAAGGTAAGGAGAAAATTTCGTAAACACACAGAACTTTTTCTTTCTGAAGGAGGATCATTTGATTATGATAATGAGAGCATAGGTGACATTGAGTTGCTCTTGAGGTATAGACATCTTGTCAAATGATGGCTACCCAAGGAGCTAAACCAAGTGGACACAAATTTCGTCCCCAATGGGAAAATTTATCGCATTACTCCATCGTCTTTACATGGATTGGGGATATTTTCCATGCATGGAATAATGGTCAAATATGGCATTGAAACTGAATTGATGGAGTATGCCAAACCAGGCTACAAATACAATGACTAGTTTTTGTTGGTCCATTATACACGAAGTATGTAGAGATACAAAGTTGCAACAAATTATATACAACTACTAGACAACAAATTGAACAAAGGAGCTACTATGTATATTGATGGAAGGCCAAACGTTTTTGGAAATATCATAGGGTTTATTAATAGTACACAATCAAGGACAACACATAAGATACCCAATTTCATTTTTGAGGGGCATGAAGGAAATTGTGTATTCGTTTGTGCAACAAAATCATTAGTTGCAGGTGAAGAGTTGTCGATCGATTACAATTTGAATCAAATAGATGCGAGGTTGCTATTATGGGGGTAATTATCTTATACAACATTTAACTAAACCTTTAATCAATGACTTATTATTTTTCTCTTGTAAAATTTTTAATTATATCTACTTTTCATTATTAATATTTCTTGATTCTTGTATTGTGGCAGGGTGATCGTGGCCAGATGCCACAAGCAAGTAGATATGATTTGGTAAATATCAATGCAATAGTAACCACATTTCATGATTATATTACAATTGTTAATATTTGACCTTTTTTGTGATTATGAGCTCAATATTTCAATATGATATCATGCTTATTATATTGTGGAAGGGGGGTACTTAGAACACACCTGCAACTTCTGGTCAGGTAAATGTGATTGTCATATTAACACTAATTTTTTTCTTCATTAATCACATTTATTAGACATGGTTCAGTTTTTACTTTTCAATATGAATATGTCTTTCTTTCTATGTTGTGGCAGGATGATTGTGGGAAGCCACCAATGGTGTCACATTAGGTAAATGTTAGCATAATAATACCTAATAGCATCAATGTAATAATAACCACAATTCATGATTATATTACAGATGTTAACATTTGACCTTTTTTATGCTTATGAGCTCAATATTTCAAGATGATATCATGCTTATTTTATTGTGGCAGGGGGGTACTTAGAACACACTTGCAGCTTCTAGTCAGGTAAACATGGTTGTCATATTAACACTAAATTTTCTCTTCATTAATCACGTTTATTAGCATGGTTGAATTTTTACTTTTCAATATGTTTATGGCTTGCTTCTTGTATTATGGTAGGTTGACCGCGAGAATTCACCAATGGTATCGCATCAGGTAAGTGACTATAGCGTAATAGTACCTAAACATGATTAAAGTAGTTATTTTTCTTATTATATGGATGTTATTTTTTTACGTGATTTTTTGTAATGATGAAAATAAATTAACTACTTTTATTGATTGATATTTGTAGAGCACACCACATCAAGATGACGAGGTGGTCGCCGAGGAAGATATATTTTATTCAACTAACCCAATGGAAACTATGAAGAAGGCTTTGAAAAAGTCCAACCAAGAACTTCTTAGATTGATTGTAATCAAACCCAGGACTAAAGAAATCAAAGCAAGAGTTGATGACTTGAGGCAAACAATAGAATAGTACGGGGTAGGTGGCATCTTTGAAAGATTTTACGAAATAGGAAATATATTCATTTATGTTATTTTAGTTCTCTTTTTTTATATGATCTAATCAATTAATGTTTTCTTTTTGTAGGAGTTTTTGGAGATAACACCCGTGCATTGAGTACAGGTTGTAGAAGGTGGTTTTGGTAGTAGCGTTGTTTCAACACATCATCAATCTACCATACCAATGAGGATATTTGATACTCCTGACCGAAAATCCCCTTTAGATTCTACAACCTCACCTGATGTTGGAGATCAGTTCAACAAAAAAGGTGTCACCACACCATCTGGATTAAATTTGAAATATCTCATGACAGATTATAGGGACAATTTGCAAATTAACCCTAAGTATGAGCGTCCTCCGATGGTTCCAGAGAAGGATTGGAAGGCACTCATGGATGATTCAAAGGAGAAGACATTGAGAAAACAAGGAAAGACTCAACTGCTCGGTCCAAGAAGGTATGACACATATCATTTTTTCGATGAAAAATGTTCATTTTTTTGTTTAATTTTAAATATATTTAAGTTGCGATACTATAACATATTTGAAACCTTTCATAGGCTCCCCGACACCTATAAAGAGACAAAGGAAAGAGTAGAAAAAAATGGGCAGCACAAATTGGGCCAGGGTGGATATAGAAACTAAGATCACGAATTATAAGAATCAAACAATCATTATTTGTAGCCAAATTGTTTTCTAAATGTAGCGAACAATTTATCACAAGCAATTTTCATGGTGTTATGCATTACAGGGAAATGCTTTTCAAGAGGAAACCACTGAAGAAGACTTGAGGCTCAACTTCAAGTATGGTTTTCAACATGTGCTGAAACGTCGAAAAATATTGGGGCAAACCCCAATTTCCCCATTGACGCAGACAAGGGTAAATAAAACCAATCAAGCCATCATTATAATGTACTTGTGTAATCTATTCATGAATGATTACATCAAAAAATAAATGTCTTTTTTTTCGTTTTCAAGGTGAGAGAAACAAAAACAATGAGGGTAGCGGTACCGAACATGTACCGCATGAAGGTGGGGAGCTTCCTCATGATGGTGGCGAGCAGCCTAGCCATTCATGTATGTATGCTATAAGTCATAAATATTTAATATGATTTTAAATATATAATTGATGACGTGTACTAATCATTTGTCTCAGCTAGTCATCCAACATGTACAGACCATTGTAATGATATTGGAAATTATAAAATATGTATCTCAATAATAACTACACATTTATAATATCTATATAAATGACTTGGTTTTTGCAGATGATGCCCCTCTCCAATGACCTCCATGCCCTGCTAATCGATGTACCATAAGTATGGTAGGAGAGAGCATGCCCACACAATCAATGGAAATAGAGGGAACAACTACAACGGGTCGCTACAACGAAGATGATGTACCCATCTTGGAATTTCTTAAAAAAAAATGTAGTTGTATGCATTTACGATTTGTATTTGACTGAGTAAATACATTAAATATTTAGAGTTTTGTTACAAGTATCTTGATTTAGTCGGCGCATGGTCATATTTGAGAATTGAGGTTTATAATGTGAATCTTATTGCTTAGTTTATATTTCTGAATATGCGTGACATCTTTTGAGGACTATGGTTATCCTCAAGGGGCTGGCCGCCCCTTCCTGAGTTAACCTAAGGAAGATGAGATGACCATATCGTTTATAATTGATTTAGATCTAATATATTCATGTTTCTTTTTTCCAGAATTATTGACTTTCATTACTACTTAGACATGATATACATCGCTAAAGTTACTATTGTTTTTCTTTTCAACATTTTAATGATTATTGGAGCTCTCAGTTTGATAGTACCGTGTTTATTAAAATAATTAATATATCTATTGTGCGAAATGTTTGTTCACTTTGTTGCATAGCTTATTTTTTAATATGTGTGACATATTTCGAGGATTAAGGTTATCCTCAAGGGGTTGGCCACCCCTTGTTGTGTTAACATGAGGAAGATGAGATGACCACATGAGCTTCCTTATCCAGTGATGATGATTATGAGATTCCACTCTTCTCATGAGACACATCAAACGAATGACCACATACAATTGAGAAGGTCGGGTAATATACCTTCACGTTAAATTGACGTGCATTAGTTAGTATGATGTCATGTTGCCTTGTTATGTTACGTTGAATTGCATGTTTACTTGTATGTGTTGTTTAGCCTCGTGGTGACTCATGATTGACCCTTGCATGGTAAGGTTGAGCTATACAAAACTTAAATGTTGATGTTCAGATTGTTGATGACTAGTGTGATGCCTTAAGATTGCTATCCACCCTTTTGTTGACCTTAAGATCCCTCCTTAGGTTCCATCCACCATAGCGCTACCTTATATGAATTTCTTGGAGTACTTTACCGTCGTTTTTTACTGTGTGTTGGTCGTACTGCTGTGCTGCTACTATTTTGGATTTGTGAGGGTTTGATGCTCTATTTTAGGGTCTTTTCCAGTTCTAGGTTCTATCCTTTCACATGTATGTTGGTCTAGTTGAGTCTCATGCAAGTAACCTAACGCTAAGAGGTTGAAGTCCGTTTAGAAGCATTTTTGCTGAGGATAAGGGAGGTCTGCCCTAATATATGATGTTGAGTTTATAATTGGTTGAGATATGATATATATTGCTAATGTTATTATTGTTATTGTTTTCAATACTTTAATGGTTATTGTAGGTCATTATTTTCGGGACATGCTAGACATGAAGGATATTGAGGTATGGTTTTTATTTTCCACAGAAATTACATAATTTTATTGTACCCTAGTGATACATTTTCACTTTGGCATTGTACTGTAGTGATACATTATATTGTCTTACATTGAATTGAAGAAAGAGTTTTTTGCTTGATCCTTTATTTTCACTTTGGAATTGTACTGTAGTGATACATTGTATTGTTTTACATTGAATTGAAGAAACAGTTTTTTGCTTGATCCATGATTTTGGAAAACTTAACTCTTGAACAACACTCTACTATTTGGGAGTGAATCAATCCAATAGCCTCTTTGTTCATAAGGAAGAGACTCAAAAACATTCAGCCTTGTGTTGTTAGTTTCTTCCCACAATTATTCCCTAGAAGTATACTTATCATTGCAATAAGCTCCCATGGGTCATCGAGTTTCATGCAACATGACAACTTGTTAGAAAATATTTTTTGTATTTTATTTGGAAAAGACTAATTGATTTCATTTAAAAAAAAGCTAAGCACCATTCCATATTTCCCTATATTGATGGGGAATCGATATTCACAAACCTAGACAAGTGAATACAAAGGCAAGCAAGGTGGTGCTTAAGCAAGATCATCTTCAGAGGATAGATCCTTACACTATGTCAAGTCCCTTCAAATTCTCTAGTTTAGGGTCAGTTCTAGGGTTAGTCTTAGGTTTAGTCTTAGGTTTAACTCATGATTAGGTTAGTCCTAGAGTTTAGTTTAGGTTAGTTTTAGGGTTAGTAGCCTCATTGTCCACCCAAAACAACCTTAGAGGACAGCGATGTCCTAGCAACAGCCTCTTCTACTTTCGCTTCCCTTCTCATCCTCCTTCCTAATCCTCACTACCTTCAAAAAGGCCCTAAACTACCCTCGTTGCTACCTCACAACCATTTCTAATACCTTCGTTGGCCTAATTTACACCCTCAATCATCCTTCTCCAGGATGTTAGCAGCACCACTATAGTCCCAGTAGCCTCTTCCATCCTATCTCTCCTTCGTTGCCCTCATAACTCTTCCTTATCACCCTTCTTGCTCCTATCTTGCACACCAAAAGCTCCCTTTTACCCTTTCTTAACCTCAGGTTTCCCTTTTTGGACAGCCCTAGAGCTGATCTTTCATCTAGTCTGCTTCCCTTTGTCATACTTTGTGACAACCCACTCAACCATCGTTAGGACTGCCCTTTTTTTATTCTCCTTTGAACCTAAACATCAACAACGAAGGAATGGTTAATTCATGCTCTTTCTCATTTGGGCTTGATATTGAAAATTTGATTGTTTACACCTTGTATCTTCACACACACAGTTAGCACACAAATTAGCACTTCAAAGTCTGGTCACACTTATATACTAACATTATAATGCTGCTATGAATAATGTTTATGAATGATGACTGATATATATTGCTACTAACTGTTAGTGACTGAAACACTACTGTAATGTTGTACTCATATACACATTCAACCTCATATTTGTTAGACTTTGTAATGTTGTTAATGACTGAATGTGTATGGTTGTTATACTGATATTTACCGTCGATACATACAACACCTTTTCAAATTTCAAATCTCTTGTTGGTTGTTACAAAGTGCACGTAGATACATAACTGATATATTGATGTTCATTATTTTTCAAGTGTCCCATGCTGTTATGAGTGGGTGACAGAATGCACGCTACTGTACTCATGAATAAATTATAATAAGTGTTGCTGCTATGTTCTTTTCATGATAATGGATGTCATATGTCTCTTATACTGCTGATCGGTGGTGATATATGCATGTAGTGACCTTTATTAGTTTTCTATATTGCAAATGACATCTTCATGCTTACATGTTATGCTATATGTTTTTGTTGTGGTTATTTATATAGCTAATATGTCAAGAAGTCTATGGCACATGGCATTGGCTATATCATCTCATGTTCACTCTTGGTAAATTTATTCAAATTTCCAATTTTTAGATTAGATGTTGCTTATGGTGGGGTATTTTTTTTAAATACTCAAAAAATGTTGGTTAACAACAGAAAGAACTTGGTAATTCAATGACAATTTTTTGCTTTAGCAATGAAAAACCATCGCTTGTATAGCATTCTCATTGGTATGAGCATGGTGTTCCGTCTCTATAACAACACTTCCTCGCCGATATAGTGACGGTTAAGCCGTCACTTGTATGGCATCTTCGTGCGTAAGTGCATAAAGAGTTGTTACTAAAGGAAGATTTGTTACTCAAGGAAGTATTGTCCATCGCTCTAGCGACAGATATTGTCAATATAGTGACGAACAAGATGCCACTAAAGTGATGTAAGTTGATTTGCAGGAATCATCCAGGCATGCCAGGTGGCACCTCTTTCCTGTCTCCAAAGCGACGAATGGTTTTAGGTGTGGCTACATCGACAAAAAAAAATTCCACAAAAGTATGAGATCAGGCTTGTCGCTATAGCAACACAAAAGTGTTGTAATAGCAACGATTTGTCATGGGAAAAACATGCGCATGTACTAGTGTCTAGGTGGATTATTTTGGATGTGTTAATCTGTTAAGTTCTATTAGGTGGCATATTAACTCTATTAGGTGGAGGAATTGGCTATGTTAGGTGGTGAATTTAGCTCTATTAGGCGATGGATTTGCATTGTCAAGTGATGGTTTTGGCTCTATTTTTTTTGTAAGTTACACGAAAAAATAATATCAATATACAAAAAATAAAATACAAGCACAAGTTTTCATAAGAGTTTCAATCTCTACATAGCTACTATGGAGTCTTTAACTTCTGCCACAAAAACTACTACTGAATACCCAGGCATAACTACCTATCCCAAGTTTTTCATGGTTTGTCCTCCTGCTAAAAGTTTTTAAAAAGGTGCTTAAAAGGCTTTTGTCAGGATACAAAACCTTAAAATAATTATGACCAGAAAATCCACGCAGGGATATGGAGACAATACTATAAAAATACAAGTAATATAGAACATAAAAACTTGAAAACTTGAAAAATTAAAAAAAATAGAGGATGTGGAGATTGTGCAAGTTACTCGGTGCTATATCCTGCTTTTGCAATGTTTGAATTCTCCTCCTCAATGGGGCACCTATACGTGGTTGATTCTTAAGAGTCATCCAGGACATCTTTGATTGGGAGGGGCTACGTTTTCCTATAGGAGTCGAGATTGGTTTGACCACTCTGCTCCACCTTCCTCCTCTTGTAACCACTAGTACATGCTATATTGGTTCTATCTAATTCAATAGTAGGCTCTTCCAACTTTTGTTTCCTATCATCATCTTCTGTTAGGTTTCCAACAGGATTTTCCTCTGATATGGACACCAACGAAGGAGAAGGGGAGGAAGAAGCATGTGCATCAGGGGTTGGAGAAGGAAAGGACCAAGTAATGTGTCAAAACCCCAAATTTACCGAAAAATTTAAAATTTTGAAAATACAGATAATATTCAAATAATGCAGTCTACTAACAGCTATAATTAGTTATATGTTAATTGATTAACATATTGGTAAATTCATAATCTGAATTATCTACTCGATTAAGTTTATCATATAGAATAATTCTTTTTCTTTTAAGTTTAATGATTTGTTTTTCTTTGCGACAAGAAGGTGGAACTGTCTTGAAATTCTGGGGCTTACTTAGCTTTTGAGCTAACGCAGAAAGTTTACCTGATCTCACAGATTTACAGGTAAGAAATATCCAGTGCTGCCTGTCAATAATCATAAAGCATGCAGATATATGTTCGTTGCAAAATAATAGCTCAGTAAAAAGAATATATGTTGTTTCAATTTCAAATGTTTTATGAGGTAAAAACAATTAGTTTGTTATTCTTTTTAAAGATGCCAAAGAAAAGAGATTCTGTCCTAACAAAAATTGGCGACAATTGTTTTCTCTCTCTAGTTTGTACTTTATAATTTTTATTGCGAACTAACTTCTTATATATTTATCAATGTTTACCAAAGTTATCATGTATAAACGCCTTCAAACTTTCCTTAAACACAGGTTAAAGATGGCGGGGTTTTACATTTAAGGGTCTACCCAAACTGAGTCCATAAACAATTTACATCACGATAAAAAATTTGGTTAGTTCTTGTGACAAGAAAAATAATGCACAATAGTTAATGAGATTTTATACTATTATTCTAACTTATAAAGCTTTGAGGATTAAAAGGATTATATCAACATTAACATACTGCTATCGAATGGGTTAAGTCAGTATTGATGAACTAAAGTTCTTTTAGACATAACATACTTGGAAAGATATTGTCTAGTTTTTGTTATTAAGATCACCAAAAATCTATTGACAAGCCTAATAGATACTATAAGGCTTAACACTCTCATTTGCAAACCTAATAGTTTTTAAAAGATATTCAAAGGCAAAATCGAGGATAAAGCTAGCAAGAAAGGTATCTTAACATAAATAAGATTTATGAATTTCTTTTTGCAAAAATATTAAAGTGGCATAACCCTTGATAGAGTTATAATCGTTTATCGAATGAATACTTTGCTTGCATAAGGTGATAGGTCATAGAATTGTCCACACCCATGATGAGTTATATTAATTTATAATTATAATGACCTAACCTTGATACTAAAGTTTTCTTTTAACGTTGCAGAGTGCATTGCTTGGTTGACTCCGGGAGTATAGAACCTTGTGGAACTTTCGAACCACCAAATGATTGAAAAAAACAAATCATTTTGTTTGATTGCACGCCGGGACTATATAGATTACCCACTGCATGGAAAATTATTTAAAAGTGTACGTGGAATCATCGTGGCCAAGCATTGTGAAGATAAAAGGAGATTGCGAACCCTAGTCTTGTTATTTCCTCTGTCGTTTTCGGCCTCTGGCCGCTCTGCTACTGTGTTTTGACCTCCATGTCGATTCCGCAACTGGTTTGATGTTAGTCTCCCAGCTTGCTTCTTTCCTCATGCACCTCGTAAGCTTTCCCTGAACACTGATAGAGAAGAGTTGTAAAAGAACATTTGTTGCTTGCACTGGGATGGTTGCTTCCCTTTAGGGTTTAGCCTTCACGGCTTGCTCATTAAAGGGTTACCAGACTGTAAAAGTCTCTTTTTCTTTGACTCGGTAGTGAGAGCCGTGACTCCACATTTTGTGATCTGTTTGGTCTTAGGGTTTCTTAGCAGAGTGATTTTTATGGTTGGAAAGTAGTGACGGCTCAAGCTTTTATGTCTGCTTGGCTTGTCGCTCCAATTCTTGGCTGTCACTGGTTATTGTTGCGTTGGTAACCTCCCTTTTTCTTGTAACAGATGAAGGGTTTGTTTATCCTTGTGTTGGTGGCGGCACTTCTGTTTGTGGGTGGTTACGTTACTTTGAAACTCAGGTAAGAGATATTATCCGCATATCTGTTCCTTAAATCTCTGTTTAATATAAGTATAAATTATTAACAACATCGTGGGTTGTTTCACAGGTGACGGCCTTGTCCTTCTACATAGCCGGTGCAAAGCTGGGTCAACAACTTGCTCACGGGTAAGCCCTGGTAATCCCATGGCAGTTCGTCCTTGTACAGTTCCTTATGGAACATTTGTTGGTTGGTCACCGTGGCCTACAAAGACCCTCGTGGTTTTGGTTTATCTGGGTTATCTTGGTTCGCTGTTTTTGTTGATGACAAACCCTTGCTTTATGCGGGGCTTCTGGCTTAGGCCGTAACTTGTAAATTTTGATTTTGCTTCTGGTTTTGTGTATAAAATGTATAAAATGATGGAAGGCCTGTTAAGCCATTCTCTGTTAACCCTTAAAAGCAGAGAGGCTTCAATATAGAGCTTAGACTCACTTGTTTTGATGCTTCTGTTGTAATCTTTTATACATTAGGGTTTTACCCTAACTCAGCGGTGTAAAGATGTATTTACTGTTTTAAATTATCTTTTTATTACAATATAATACTATAATTTATTCTGTTATTTCTTATATTGTAAGATGGGTTATTAAGCTCGGTTAATTGAGCATGTTTATGTTCTGTTAATTTATGTTCCTGTAAGCTATTACATTTTAATTTACTCTGAAAATTATTTAAATATTACCTGTTTAAAATAACTTTATGTTATATTTATGTTATCTTAATTTATTTTCCTGTGTTCTAATGAAATTTTAATTTTTTTTTTATATTTGTTAACTTCAGAAAAAATAAATAATTCAATGTTTTAGATTGTACTTATGTAACTATATAGTTACATCTTTGAAGTACAAGGTTTATGTTTACTTGATATGTTATTATAATGTTAAAAGAATGTTATTTTACTTATAAGTAAATATTATTTCTATAATTATATACATTATCTTTACACTTAGTCTATTTATAAAGTGTACAGATGAGAAAATATCTTATTGTTATACTCTTATGTTTTCTATGCTAAATAATTTATAAGAATTCTTTCTGTATCTATATTACCCTATTTAAATTATGACATTAGAAAGTATTAAATAAGGGTAATAACAAATTAACTGAATTCCTTTCTCTAAAGAAATAGTAGTATTTGTTTAAATTGAATCTGTTCTTAAGAGACAGGTTAGTAACTATAGGACTTGCGAAAGTACAATTAGATAAGATGAATAAATTAATTACCTTATCAGTCATAAATGAAATCACCTAGCTAACAATCTTAAACCAATTAGTTTTATCTTTAGAATTAGATCAAGGTTTTCTATCCTTACTCACAGTTTGGTTGCTACAAATATAGTAGTTATCCTAAATAGGGAAGGAAATGAACTACAGAGCTGAAAAGGCATTTTTATTTAACCTAATACTACACATTTTAACTATTATCTTCTTTTCCTTTTGTTTCAATATAGATATAAGGATTATAGAAGTAAATACTGTATAGAGGACTGATTCGTCTACCAGAACATACTACTGTTAGTATAATGATATGACTTCTTTTCCTTTTTCTAATATTCTGACATATACAGTCTAGATCTATACTACTCTATGTACAGAATAATATTTCTTTTGATAAACAAATATCTAATGAAAGAAAACATTCCAATATTCATGGCTAACATTTTATTTTAAATTTACATCATACTTCATTCATTTAAATGCCCCACCTGTGCTAGAGTACGATCTGGATTACTCCAGATAGGGAAAAACACAGGTAGGATTTATTTTTCATCAATAACAGAATCATTATTAAACAAGCTAAGATATTCTACACTCTAAGTTTACATCATATCCTGAACATGCATCATTTACTCACACACAGATATAACTTTAACACAGAAATTAAAAGATAGCAGAACTTGTTCTTAAAGTTGGATGACAACAGCAATGGGAGGCCGTTCCTCCCTACCAACTCCTGGAGAGCGATCAAACAGTGACTCCTCAGGACCCCCGAGCCTGCTCTGGTCTCTTTGGCTGGAACTAGGTGGAGTAATAACCAAAGTACTAGTCCTTAGACTCAATACCAACCCTGAACACAACAATCAGATCTCTCAGCTAAAAATCTACATTAGATCAAGTTCTTGCAGTTTACCCCTCAAAACACCTTCCTTACAGTTTCCCTTTTTCCAATGAATTCCTTGAAGTGCATTCCCCCTGAATGATTCTTCTCCTGGAATATGAGCATCCTGAGCTCTCTACATTGGGCATTTTTTATAAGATTGCCTAGTTCTTTTTGGGTTAGTTGTCTTTAATTGAGCCACCTGCTTTGATCCCACTTTCTTGGGGGATCATGACCCCAAATGTAGGGAAGTTGCCACCTGCAACATAGGAAGTGTTTGAGGATGCTGCCACTTGTCTTTTTTGTTCTCCACCTAGTTCCTTCCACCAGCTTGACCAGTAACACTCTTTTTAACAGCTCTCCCAAACTGTTGTCTCCACTTTTATTTATTAAAAATAAAATATTTAGAATTACATTCCACATCTTTTGACTTTGTTGAGTCATCAGTTCCAACTTAGCATTAAATTTAACATAATGTCTTGGGAATCAATTCAAAACAAATAATATTATTTTACAAAATTGGGGCATGTGACATACACACCCCCTTAAAATATGACATCGTCCTCGATGTTATTTATTCTACATCCTCTGAAGTCCCTGGAACAGAATTGGATATGCTTCTCGCATATTACTTTCCAATTCTCAGGTGGCTTCTTCAGGACTAAGGTGCTTCCATTGCACCTTCACCTGTCCAATTGTGCGGTTCCAACGTGTAATTTTCCTCCTCCCGAGGATACAATCCGGTTCCACCAGAAATTCTCCTTCTGGTTCCACCTATACAACATTCCAATTAACCACATGAGTAGCATCATGAACATATTTCTTTAAAACAGAAATGTGAAAAACATTATGTACTCTTAAGTTAGGTGGTAATACTAATTGATAAGCTACTTGACTAATCCTAGACAAAATTTCAAATGGACCATAGTAACGAGGTGCCAACTTTGCACAACTCCCCAGTCTTAGAGAGCTCTTCTTGGGCCTTACCTTGATGAACACATGTTCACCTACCTGGAACTCCCGTGGATTTGTTTTCAAGTCTGCTTGACTTTTCTGTCGATCCTGTGCCACTTTCAGATTTCCTTGCACTTGCTTCACAACTTCCTCCATGTCTTTCAACAATTCTGGACCTAACACCAATCTATCTACTGGATTATTCCAAGAGATAGGAGTGTTACATTTTCGTCCATATAAAATTTCAAATGGATTAAATCCAGCTGATGTCTGATAATTATTATTATACGTGAACTTTACTAGATGTAAATAGTCCTCCCACTTACCTGGCTGATCTTTCACATACATTCTCAATAAATATTCCAGTACATGGTTTACTCTTTCAGTTTGTCCATCTGTTTGAGGATGGAAGGAAGTACTGAAATTCAATGTTGTATTTAATCCTTTAAACAAGGACTTCCAAAAGTTTCCTGTAAACTTAGGATGTTTGTCTGAAATTATGACTTTTGGTACTCCATGTAATCGAAAAATATGCTTTAGAAAAATATCAACTATATTGGCAGCCTTATAAGTAGTTTTAACAGGTATAAAATGAGCTGCCTTGCTTAACTTATCAACCACCACCATAATAGAGTCATTCTGATTTTGATTTCTAGGCAGTCCAGTAATAAAATCTAGACTAATCACTTCCCATTTCCAGCTAGGAATAGGTAAAGGCTGTAGCAAACCAACTGGGTGTTGGTGTTCAGTTTTCATATTTGACCAAAAATACTCTTTTCTTAGCATGGTTATAGTCTTTTGATAACCTGGGTGACCTGAATATGGTATTTTATGGATTTCATCCAGAATTAACAGCTTAACATTAGGTACATTAGGTACATACAGTTTATCTTTATATAGTAAAAATTCATTTTCATTTAAACTGTAACCTTTTATTAAGCTTTCTGTAGGTTCTTCTTTAGCTGTAGTTTGCAATTTCTGATAAATTTCATCTTGTTTTACCCCTTCTTTAAGCTGTTCATTTAAGTCTGAAACGTAAGTGTTGATTGCTGTTGTAAAGTTCAACTTTGTGTTTCTACTTAGTGCATCAACCACCTTATTTTCCTTACCCTTTATATGCTGGATTTCAAAATCATACTCGCTCAATAAAGATAACCACCTAGCTTGTCTAGCATTTAAATTAGGCTGATCTAGAAGATATTTCAATCCTTTATTATCAGTCATTAAAATAAATTTTCTGCCAATTAGGTGATGTCGCCACATTTTCAAGGCATGTATTACAGCTGCTAGTTCTAGATCATATGTTGCGTAATTCCTTTCATGAATTTTTAACTTTCTAGACTCATAGGCAATAACATGCCCTTCTTGAGTCAGAACACCGCCTAAGCCATCATTACAGGCATCAGTACACACTACGAATTCTTTATTAGGATCTGCTATTCTTAGAATAGGTGCGCTAGTCAATAAAGTTTTTAACTTCTTAAAGCTTTCTTCACATTTTGGGTTCCAATCAAACTTCTTTCCTTTCTTTTGCAAGGAGGTTATCGGATTTTCTATCCTTGAAAAGCCTTCAATGAACCTCCAGTAATAACTGGTAATTCCCATGAATGACCTAACATCTGTCACATCTTTAGGAACTGGCCAATCTTCGATTGCCTGTATCTTTTCAGGATCTACAGAAATTCCTTCCTTGGTCACTACATGACCTAAATATTGAATTTTATCCTTAAAGAAGTCACTCTTACTAAACTTTGCGAAGAGTTGATGTTCTCGCAACTCTTGCAAAACAAATTTTAGGTGTTCTTTATGTTCTTCTTCCGTTTTTGAATAGATTAGGATGTCGTCGATAAACATGACCACAAACTTATCTAAATACTTATGCATTATGCTATTCATTAAACACATAAAGACAGTGGGGGCATTAGTAAGACTGAATGGCATTACGACAAATTCGTAGTGTCCATATCTTGTTCTAAAGGCTATCTTGAAGATATCTTCATCTTTAATCCTCGCTTGATGATATCCTGACCTAAAATATATCTTCGAAAACAACGTGGCTCCATGTAGTTGATCAAACGGATCATCTATGCGGTGCAACGGATATCTATTTTTGATAGTCATCTTGTTTAGCTAACGGTAGTCTATGCATAATCGCATAGTTCCGTCTTTCTTTTTAACAAAGATGACCGGTGCCCCCCAAGGAGACACACTTGGTCGAATGTATTTTTATCAATTAACTCTTTTAATTGTGATTTTAACTCATTAAGTTCCAATATGTTCATTCGATAAGGGGCCTTTGAGCTAGGTACTGCACCCGGTACCAGCTCAATGGTAAAATCCAATTCCCTTTTCGAAGGTAATCCTAGAATTTCTTCTGGGAATACATCAATATATTCTTTTAAAACAAGGATTTTAGCACAACATGGTTATATCCTAATCATGCGATTCCTTACTAGATGTGTGATATGAGGTTCAGTTACCAAAATCGCAGTCAAGAAAAAAGTGCAGCATTATCACCCTATCCTAACTCACGATAGCTTTCATGTCATACATATACTATATCGACCCTTTACTTGGAGGACAGTCCATACCTTTGAGCTGAGGTCGTGACTCAAGTCGCGTGGGTCAGAGCTGAGGTATAATTCAAAATCTGAGCATAACGTTCTTGATTATCCCCTTCGCGGCCGTAAGGTTGTAACTTATAAATATGCACTCAGAACCTAGTGAATGGCTATCTCTGGTGTATAATATTATTTTTTTGCCTCTTGTATGCAGCAAATGGGGGATGTAAACAGCCCGTCTTGAAGGAATTTTGTGCAGGCTTCATACCCCAATTGTCGGTATCGCTCTCGGCCTCAGCCTTTCCCCAAGGAAGTTGTTCGACGTAGATCGAGAGAGGTCATAGTCCTCAACCCTTCAAAAAATAGCAACACTACCCCTCCTACAAACGGAAATATCTTCTGACATGTGAAATCCTAGCCTGAGATGTAGCTTGTGAATTTCCCTCTCAGCTCCACGCGCCCCTCTTCTGAGTTTCATGACCTAATAAATAATAAAAGGAGAATGGCCTTCCCTCATTGGGCGCCGAGTTCCCACAAATTAGGGAGGAAATTATGCCATTAATTTTGTAGAGGCAGTTTTTCCCTTGATTTTGCGGTCCATAGAGGCATGCGTCCAGCCAAAATATTCGTTTATGCTTAATCACATATTTCCTTTTAAAATGTACTTGTTAAGGAAATATGTATTTTGTGCACTCCCATACTTGTTTTTGGAGAGCAGAATTCACCATCACCTTCCCACATGTCATCGAAAGGATAAAATGTAAATATAATTTATTTACACGTTATATAAATGTTTCCTTTTTTCTTAAAAAGGTAATCACCCCTTTATTTAGTTCATACAAAGGGTTCTCCTATGTATTTAGGATTATTTCTCGTTGTAATGATTATAAGGGAATATAATCAAACCATACTTTTCATCATGCCCACCAACGGGGGATTTCTCTACCGCCATTTAATGTATATATTCCCCCATCGGTAGAGAAATCCCCCGTTGGTGGGCATGATGAAAAGTATGGTTTGATTATATTCCCTTATAATCATTACAACAAGAAATAATCCTAAATACATAGGAGAACCCTTTGTATGAACTAAATAAAGGGGTGATTACCTTTTTAAGAAAAAAGGAAACATTTATATAACGTGTAAAATCAAATGTTAAATATAAGTCTCTACATATATATTAGTCTAGATAGAGGGTATATCACCCCTTAGTTATTAAACGAGGTATGTTGAAGATGATACTCTTCCTTTCTATTTTAACTCCTTAACTTTTATGTCGACGCTAAAATGATCGCAACATAACCGGGTTAGGTAACTAGGCCATGGTATCTTAGTCGGGATAAATTTCAGCAAAGTAGAAAATCCCCTGTAGGATGAATCCCTATTTCTAGTATCGCCATAATCAATATGATATGTAAGACTATGACATCAAAATATGGCTCTCTAACCATTCGCCTTTAGCCCTAGTGGGTTTAGTCGCGCGTCGTTAGGTTTCGTCGAAGTCTTAAGTCTCTTAAGCTTATCACTTAGGAAATTAACTTGTATAAGCTACATGGTTTTGCTTCTAGTGGGGCCTTGGCTTTGAGCTCCTCACCAGAAGCAAGTACAATACACATTCGTAATCATAATAATTAAGGCTACGTAACAGGGATATTACAGGGGGTCATATTGGATGTGTTGATCGTGGGATTTATACGATTTTGACGCATTCTAGCTCGAAATTTGGTGAATCCCTCTTCATCTGCATTTAGTTTTTTCTTTATTTCTTGATATTGCTAAGCTAGCAGTGAATCTCAGTATAGATGATCATGTTCATGAAACTTTCTGCACCTAAAAGAAATGTGCATATATGTGACCGGTTGCATCCATTCCAAGTCCTCATATACAAGGCAGATCACATTCATCAATGCTCTTGTGATGTGCATGTAGACACATATCCTGACATAATAGATGTATTTTTTTGCTTTAGTTTGATCAACTATCTTCACAAATTATCCTAGAGAGTCTCCTATATCTTATAGAGTTTCCTTGTACCAATAGTCCTGGGGCAGTGAATAAAGGCGAATCCAAACAGGTGCCCAAAATAACTTTTATGAATATCGATTAAACCTTTAAACCCAGTCATGAATGAATAGACCTATCGAGTTGAAGAAGTAAGATACCCCATCCATAACCTTATCTTTTTCCTCCATCTTGGAAAAGATAATTGTAAAGAAGCCTTTGGATTCGATTTAGATATCATAATGGGCCTTGTGATTCCATTTTGAGGTTATTCAACCCATCAATGCCTACTCAATTGGCCAAAGCCTTATAAACTTGCATATTGGGGCATGTTATTTCATAAATTGGATTATGGCGTTTATGCACTCTGAAGGAAGTTCTATTATGGGATGATTTGCAAATCTAGTTATGCAAGTATCAGATTGTGTCTCTTTTTCCATATTCCTAGTTTCTTTTGGCATTTTAAACTTTTCAGTCATGTATGGCTCCTTTTGTAGAGGTTTGTCACTTTCATGGTTACCGGAAGGCACATTGGAGATAGAAGCCATAACCAGAGTGGGGTTAGAGGGAGGGGGATTGCCCGCCCCTCCCTTAGGGCACACCATGGGAGCTCTCTGCGTTGAAACACAAAGAGAGAATGTGAGAAAGAAGTGCAGGAAGGGCAAGTTAGGGTTTGACGAGATATAAAGCACACATTATAGATCCCAAGAATAGAATAAGTTGGTATTTGTTAAGTGGTGGCTTCATCTCTATTAATTGGTGACTTCGACTCTTTTATCTAGTGGCTTCATCTCTAATAGCTAGTGGTTCAACTCTATTAGTTAGTGGCTTGGCTCTGTTAGTTGGTTTCACTATACTTATTTGTTTAACACTATTGGTGTTAGCTCGATTCTTATGGTGTTGGATTAACTCACTTGTGAAAGAGACAAGTTAATTATTCTTGAAATTTCCATAAATATTTTTCATGGATTTTTTTGGTAATTTAATTATATAAAAAGAATTATAATTTCATTTATATGAAAAGACATTACAATCCATAAAGGATTAAAACATTCACAAAATATGACTATTTGATATCTCTCTCATATAGATGCTTACAATGACTCCTTTATAACAATAAGTTCCATCTATGCAAAACCCTCTCATTTTCTTGAAGTTCAACAAGTCAAGAAATACAAACGAGTCCTACTTCTCTAGCAGTTATATGATCTATGTCTCATTACATAGTTTCTTAGATATTATTTGTATATTTCTTAATGGTATATTTTGGGTGAAAGATATATTGTTAAAAAACAAAAAAATTTCCTTATCTCTTTTTTGTAAGAGGAAGAAGATCCATATTATATATTTCTACTTGATTACTCGTTATTATTAACCAATAGTGAGTCACCCAACACTTAGAGATGTTGGCATCCATTTTCCAAAGCAATTATCATGAAACAACATTTTCCAAAGCAATTATCATCAATTGTTTCAGTGCCATAAATTCCTCATAATTTTGTGTGCCCCTCATGTTGTTGATAAAATCATGACCTTGACAAGCCTTGTCGAAATAACCCCACGACATTGTCTTTTCGACCAACACGTCACCCAATCGACATGGTATTTTATGCTTCAAACTATTTTTGCATTTGCTAACAAATAAAAAATACTACTTACATCATCCAACTATAGGAAGTTTTCATTTTCTTCAAAATACGGATCACAATGTTCTAAATTGGTTCAATTACTTATAAAAAAATGTTATTTTACATAGTATTGTAATTTTTTTATACAAATAACCAAATGACAGCATCAAGTTAGTCCAACCATCCTCTTTTTATACAAAAGGCATATGTTATACAACATTTAAGATAACCTTTCTCAAGTCTAAAGATGTAGACATCAAATATGTCGATATGACTATTACATCCAAAAGATCATTCATTACTTGTCCATCGTAAGTTTCCAAAACAACTAGATCCTCAAGGTTTTTTCCCATATTGTCACCCAAAAATATAAAAATTTTCAATTTTTAAGATAGAACATCCCTTATACAAATTTTGTCCAAGCATCTTATAGCAAAAAAACATAGTAAAGACATATAAATCTCTCACATAGTTGTGAAATCTAAAAGAAAGGAGCATGTTGGAATTCATTGAATCAACAATTCTAAACCTCCATAATAATATGAGCACCACATACTAAACAAATGTAATACCCTCTTTTGTTGGACATTATTTTATTAGTAGTTATTAATTGATGGCATTTGGGTTTAAAGGGTGAACTGGTTAAATAAATGGACATAGGTTTTAGTTGATATATCTAGAGATTTAATTAATGAATTTGTTCTATTTTAGATATACATGTATAACTCCATTTGATAATAGATAAATGGTGAAAATTAATAAATAATGTTGTTAATGATTAAGGTTTAAATGATAATTGTATCATGATATAGTACAATGCTACAACTAATTTAATGAGTGATAGGATGATCAAATATGTATAGAAACACTTAATTGCTTTAGATTGCACGAACTATGAATTGAGTCTAGTTAATATCAATTGTTGTATATTGTGCATTGATTATGCTTAATCATTTTATTAGGTTATTTGACATGTTGGTCTAATTTGTGTAGAGACATGAAACATGCTTTCAAATCAATGTACATAGGGACAACGAGGTTGTATGGAAGATTTACACAGTACTATTGGGAGAGAAGCAATGTTCTACTTATGCTTATTAGCACTCATTTCCATGAAATGGGTTGAAAAGAACAAGTTATTTTTACCTAAAGGTTTCACATTTCGAGAGGGGTGGGTCGTGGACTCAAACACTCACAAGTTCTAACTGAGGGGTGTGCGATAAGGTGTTACCCTTATTCCTCATTAACCATTAATATCTCAACAAGGCGATGATTACCATTCCACACCAAGGAAAACTAATATTTGAAGGGCTATGAAGAGTCATAGTACCCTTAGTATTAAACATAATTATAAGCATATAGAGAAAATATACTTATGCATATACCCATTACTTAGCAGGAAGAAAATTTGAAGAGATAATATGCATGGATAATTTATAACTATAGATAAATGCATATTTCAAAAAAATAAATAGTTTATTCAATGCATGAGAAAAGGGAATGCATTTAGGAGTTGTGCATGTATTAAAAGAGAAACATATTATTGAGTATAAATACTTACTCAAAGTGCACCCACATCACAAGGAGGAGAGAGAGGGACCTAATAAACACCTAGAAGTAAATATAGGAGAGGATAATTGAAAGTGAGTGAGTTGATTTGTTTAAAATTAGAAAAATAGTAAATTCATGTGCACCCACTAAATAAGGAAAGAGGGAAAAATAAGGGAACATAAAGTCTATAAAAGGCTACGTTAACGATTGTACTATTGGATGGTTTTCTTAATACTGAAATATTTGGTGAATGTTGAAAGTTTGGAGGTTGTGCATGTTACGTCTTGGAAGTTGGGAAGCTCCCCATTGTAGATTGACGATCATTGGGGATTAAGAGTACCCACTTGGGAGTTGCTAAAGTGGTCAATCGATTGCTAAAATATACTGAGGTGTGCATTCCCTACCTCCCTCTAGATTTGAACTTGTGACCTCATAGGAGAAAACACATGTTTTTAACTGTTAGGCCCATTATATATCTTTTAACCATTTGTTATATAATGAATATTTTTCAAATAAATTTTTGATATCTCAAAAGTTTTCTTTGATTGACGATTCAACTATTAAACCACTACCATATATAACTTAAATGATAGTTTTATAAGCTCACAATCATAACAATTGAGGAGAATCACATTTTACTTAGTCTAAACAATGAAATTGTCGAACCGATATGCCATTCATAAAATATTAATAGATTGATTTATTACAAGCAATTACATGATACATAATAAACTAAACCATATTTTCAATTGGGAAACGTATTTATTTTTTTTCTAAAGAAAAAAAGTCGTATTTTATTTTTGTATTGAAAACCAAAACACAGTCTTAAGGTGTTGTTCACACAAATACAATCTTTCCACTGGACCAAAATTTTTTCAAGATATTCTCTGATTCTTACATCTTTTACTTTAACAATCTTTCAAGAAACTATTCATGGTATTTAAAAAATGAATAACCATAACTTTCAAATATATACTTCTTCAAATGATGTCCAACATAGATGTTTTTCTTCAGTAATACCATTTTTTTAATAGTATAGATGATACTTCAGCTAGTAGACAAAGACCCTCTTTCTACAGAGAGTCTACATGTTTATTTTTCTCTTTAAAAATATGACATATACGAAACGAATTAAAATTTCCAGCCAAATCCTTTAAATTGTCTCCCAACCCTTGTAGATTAATATTTAAAATATTTTGTCTCTCATTTAAAATCTAAACCCATAACTCTTAATCACCAGACACATTCAAGTCCTTTACTTCTTCATCCAACACTAGTTTTAAAGAGAACTCTTACACCCATTCCTTCCACCCTATTGTTGGTTCCCCACCCACTATTAGATTTGAATGGAATTTGAAACTCTTCAGAAATTGTGAAATTGTGAGGATACCACCCACTCCACAATTCTCCCCTTCACAAGCCCCATCAAAAAATATGAAACTATCCTTATCGTGGAGTAAAAGTTTTGGAATTCTCACCGTTTTTTCTTATTCTTTTTATGTAAAGGAGCTATGCAAGGCTATAATCTGAATCATCACCACAAATGCATGAATGTACCTATATTCAAAATTTCTCATTCCGATCTCACCATCGACCCCACACTGTAAGAAAAGGAACACATTTTAAGCATCTTAACTCCTTTTCATACCACAACTTCAAATTATTTTCAATAGAATCTTCTTTCCATAACTGTCCCAGATGAAGACCCACACTTATTCCTTCCCAAACATCTTTAGCAAACCGACAATGAATAAAAGGATGATCAATATTTTCTCCCACATGCAAAGACTGCAAATACTAGGTCCCGATATATTTCTTTTCATTAACATATCCATGTCAATACCTTTTTCTTTAAAATCAACCACATGATTTTTCTTTTTTTCTGAGCACCAAAGCTTTCCAAACCTATTGCCACTACCATTTTCTTTGATAGTCCATATTAGCCCATAACAAAGCATAAGCTTGCTTCAGCGAGTAATTTCCATCCTCTTTGTTACCAATCCAAACCAAGCAGTTATGATCTTTAGCAATGTAAATAAACCCCCGTCTCATCTCCTCAATATAGGATTTCCACTCCTCTACCCATATACCTACAATCCACAGATTCTCGGTTGTTTTCCAATTTTGAATTAACCTATTGTTACCTGCTAATATTGTTGCATCTTGAACCATGACCACTCCTTGTTCATTTAGGATCCTAATTAACTCAGAATTTAGAGTTACCCTAGTCTCACAACCCTGAATAAAATATCTTCCAACCATGGCATGTGTCCTCCTTTCCACTTTCTAGGCTTACATATCTCCAATGATGAGAAACACCGAATTCAACGCTTTCCAAACCAAAGAACCTCCCTTGAAATTCTTTGTTGGGTTTTTGATCCAATCTACTTTAAAGCCACCATTTAGATATTTATTGATTAACACTGCCTTCCACTTTCCTTCTTTAGCAATAAAATTCCAAACCGATTTAGCTACCAACGCTCTTCCAAACATAAAAAAAAGTTCCTTTAAACCCCAACCTCCTTCTTCTTTTGGATTTGCAATCAATCTCCAAGCAAACCAATGTATTCCTCTTTCAAATTTCCCTTTCCAGATTTCCATTTCCATAGAAAATTGAAGAAGATCTTCCTTAGTCGATTCAAAACTCCCTTAGGAATTAGAGTAAGAATCATCCAATAAACAGGAAAAACGCTTAGCACAAATTGTATCAACATTGTTTTTCCTCGTCTAGAAAGGAATCTATTACACTAGATATTAATTCTTCTTTCCACCTTAGTAATTGGCCACTCCCAATCATTATTACAATATTTATTAGATTTTAAATGAAATCCAAAGTACGTAAACCCTGTATCTAGTTCAACTGATCATGGCCCACAAAACCTTCAAATATTTTAAACCTTCCGCTTCTAAAATATTGTGATAATCTACAAATTTCCCATAATTAATTACCATATTCATATAATAAATGTAATTGGTATAAACAATGTAACTTAAAAATAATTTTACCATATTATAAATAAATTGAATTTTAAGCAATTTGATAACTTTCAAACTGCTAAAATATATTTTTATTCTATTTAAATACTTAATAATTTATACAATTAAAATTCTGTTGCTATTGAGGTTAGGCTTATTTAACATTATTATACTTTATGGTTTTAACATCATTACATACATGTATATATTGCTATTAATATTATGAGTTATAATTGAATAAAATTTGGTTTATTAAATAAATTTAATATAAAAATATATAAAGAATGCTATTTAAACAAGTGAAAGTAGTGATTGCTACTGAAGGCGATTTACATGCGTTGGTGGGATTTTTGCTATGGATATCAATCTCTGCGATTGATCTCTGTGGGTGACGGCCAACGTCTGAAAGCGATATGATCTATTGCATGCTATGTTCACTATTGCAACGTGTGATCGGGATCTATTGCATGAGATCTGAAGGGCCATTAGAAGGTTAATGCTGATCCACTGAAGGGTTTCTGATACAGGGTTTGGAAGGCTATCTCGAACGGTTATTTCAAATGCATTCTAAATACATATCTACTGCTCATATATTTCTTTTTGTTCGTAAGTATGAATAATTCACAACATCTACCAATGATTGTCAAAGGTAGACTTAGCAGAGTTACTCTACAAAGCCTTTATGAATATATAGAGTCATTAGAGAAACGTAGAGAAGAAAGAGAAGCTAAGCTACAAACAGAGTTAGAAGCCATGCTCGAAAAAAAAATTACATCTTTTGAAGACAAGATCCAAAACAAATAGAAAATAAAATAAAAGTATTGGAGAATAAAATGGAGGCAATGGAGATTGGATTATCGGTAATAGAAAAACAAAGCCAAGATAAGATCCAAACATCCCAACAAGGAGATGATGATACTTTAGAAAGTCTTAAAATGAAGGACATGATTAAAGCACTAGAAGAAAAAGTTAATAACAATCTCACCCTAAATAGTGTGGAAGGTAAATTAGATATCAAACCCACTAAAGAGGAAATGAAAATATTGATAGAATTAGACCACGAGCGTAACAAAAGGGTTTTGAGCCTGGTAATCTTCGGTGTGAAAGAGGAGATAGATGAGGATACATTACCCATAGTCCAGACATAATTACATAATAGATTACAAATTGAAACAACATGTCTCACAGAAGCAACAAGGTTGGGAAAATTAACTGAAAATAAAGGAAGGTTGATTCGGATAAAGGTGAGCTCTATTGACAATAAGTATGACATACTTAGTAAAACCTCAAGTCTAAAAGGAAGGGGAATATTTATAAATGAAGATCTCATTCCACAAGATCAAGTAGAATTAAGAAAGGAGGTTCAAAAGGTAAAAGAAGCTGGGAAGGAAGGAAAATGGGAAATAATCAGAAATAGAAAAAACGTTATTCGAGATAAAAACCAAAAAGATAATAACAAATAGCGATTCAACATGCTCCAGATTCTTTCTTGGAACTGTTGGGAATTTCCATGGAACAAAGGCCCCAAGCTAAGTTGGATCTCGAATGATGTTGATATTATATTGTTAGTTGAAACTTGGGAGCACGAAGAATCTAAGGTCCCTAACATAGATGGCTTTGTCCTATGGTCAATCTGGAATAAGCGATCCTACTATACAGGCATTAGAGGTATAGCTTGTTACATTAGGAAGGACATCTACCCCCATACTAGGCTTTATAAAAAAGACCCTTACAACCAGTATATTTGGATAGAGATTACGGACATTAATGATAAAAAAACCTACATAGCAATTTGTTATTTTGCCCCTATTAATTCTAACTTATATAAGAAAAAAAAATTTAGATAAAAATTGTCCTTACAACGGTTTAGAGAATTCAATATTTCTAGCCTAAGAAATGAAGGCAATATCTTCTTAATGGGTGACTTTAATGCTCGAAATTCAAGCAACCAAGCTATTCTTCTAAGAAATTATTCCAACCCAAATCCTCTTTGGTTAGACGAAGACCTTACTCTAGCTAGAAGGTAAAAAGAAGCTCTGAAGATCTAGGGGATAATTTGTTTAGGTCTGAGATATTCAAGCTTTGTAGTGCTCAAGATCTTATAATTTGCAACGGTCTAAATAAATGGCCCAATTCTAGCCAGATGACCTGTATCCATGGGCTTAGTAGCAGCGTGGTGGACTATGTTATTTTCGATATCCCTTTATACAACAAAATAATAAAATTTGACATCTTAAACGACCATGAGCCTAACTTAGATCATAGACCTTTAATTGTAACTCTCAATTTTGTCATGCATAGAGTTCCTATAGAAGATAATCCTCATAGCCAAAAAACCTTGATCTTTGATAAAAATAAAAATGATCTTTTTCTAAATGAATTAAAAATTAATTTGCTTCCTTTATAAAGTGTAGACAACATAGAAGACCTCTATCATAATTTTACCACAACCCTCTCATATTCTATTAACAAGTTCTCAATTGAAGTTTCAAGTAATAAAAGAAATAGAAAAACCAACCCTTGGTATGATAAAGATTGTAAAAGTGCGAGGAAACAAATTAAGGAAGCTCTTGATGAGTCTCCTAAAACTGACAAGATAAAAATATACAAAGCCCTAACTAAAAGGAAAAAAAATCCAATATATATTCGTAAAAGACAAGAAAATCTCTTACACCTCTCTAAGGTGGCTCCTAAGAAATTTTGGAGGCAGATTCTAACTGGAAAAAATAAAGATAATAATAGAATTTATTTAGACAACTGGAATTCCTATCTTAAAAAGCTTTATGAATCCCCAAATGGCATAGTTAACTTTGAAACCCTGATAACAACGGAAGAAGTTTTCTCATTAGAAGACATAGATTTTGGGGTTAAGCGTCTCGCAAATGGAAAATCTAAGGACATTGAAGGTTACCAGGCATAAATCTGTTGAGGCCTGGAAATTCACAGGCAACAACAGAAAGGGATTCTACCCCAGTCAATGTTCCCAACTAGCCCGTGACTGTTTGGTGTAGGGAATCCGTCCAATTTGCGGTCTGGCTACCGTAGGTAAAAGTAACAAAAAAAAGGGTTTTACCAGTTGCGGCGGCCCGGTCCACCGTGTATTTGTATTTTTTGACTTAAGTATGATATGTAAGTGCCTAATTAACCATGCAGGATGATAAATATGCAAAGAGTAGTCACAATGTGATGCGTAGGTTCTTACCTCTCGTCTTAGAACTCATAAGCATCTAAATCACATATGCAAGAAAATAAATACTAACTAAACTATCTCTAGAGAGCTGGGTATTCATTCATGAGTAATGCACCCCTGTTCATGTGTTAAGGAAAATCACAGATAGTTGTTCTTATAACCAAACATATAAACATGCAGAAAAGTATATATGATAAGATAGCTCATCAACAGTTAAAAATTCCATTACTCATAGTGGAAAAGACGTCATAAAGGTACTGAAGAACATTCAGACAAGAACATAGGTTCAAGAAATTAGAACGCTCTTACAGCTAATGAGGCACAGCTGAAAACGAAATAGTTCACATTCAACATTGCTCATTTAATCATATTGACATATTCCACACAGCACTTCCTCCAACAGGAAAAATTTGCATTCTCTGGTTGTAAATCGAAATAGTTCCTCTTACAAGCATTAAGTTACAAGTTTTTCCAGGGAAAAAAGCCCCTGTTCATTCTCATTTTCAAATATTTAAACAAAACAGTAGATCGCTTGGGTTCCCCCCATACGTGTCACTATTCGGTTCCTCAAACGTTTCATATCCCTCTTTCCATCTTTTCTGCGCATGCTCATGATCGGCTGAGTCACTGCCAGACCTTTCAGATCTGTGCTTTTGTTGCTTTGGATTTTGTCTTCTACTCCACTTGTCCTCCTTGCAATCCTGAAGGTTTCAACTCTACCTTAACCAAACGGTCCGTCTCCCTTAGCGCCACAGTAGTTTGACCGATCTCCGGAAACCACCTGCAATCAAACGATGTACATCATTCATTGGAATCACATTCAAATCATATCAACTGAAATGGCTAAGCATTATGAGAGGCCATGCACAGTATTACTGTCACTAAGCTTAACCAACGTCGGCACTACTACTTTGTCTACCCACGGGTTCGCAAGAAACCACAAACGACAAGAACAGAGAACTCATCGGACGCTCAGGGCGCTGGAATCGGAAGCTAAAAGTTCTACCCCAGCAGCAATGGCGGAAGCGAAAAAGGTTAAGGACACCTGACCCGCGGGTGAGAAAACTCTCAATCGGAAGTCGGAAGATATTTACATCGGAAGCTGAATGATTTTCCTAGCCGCAACGGCGGAAAAGGAAAGGCTAAAGACACGCATGACTAAAACACTAATAAGCATCAGCAATCGGAGCGCTTTGTACTTCGGGTGCTTAGTTGCTTTGGGAGATGCAACGGCGGAAGCAACAAAGATTACAGACATGCGATTAGCATCGGAGGGTGGAGTGCTTTAGACTTCGGACAGCTAGCTGGTTTAGGAGCCGCAACGGTGGAAGCTAACGAAGACTACAGCCTCCGATAAAAATAAAATGCTCCGATCAAAATAAAAATGCTAAGTGGTTAAGACTCTGAAATCCAACGATGGTTAAAACTGCTTCTCCTCTGAAACTGTGGCTCTTCAACAAGCAAACCCAAACTTAAAATTTGTGACCCAAAACAACTTCGAAACACACACAACTTCCGAAAACCAGGACAAGTGTTAGCCTTCAATAATCATTCAAAATTAAAGTATGACCAACAATAATTCACGGATCAAACGATTAAGAACAAACGCTAAATCATGAGGAGGGGACCAAAATTTAAGAAATTTGGGGAAAACAGTTGCAGCTGCAACAATTGGCGACTACTTGGTGAACCTAGACCTCTGGACAATTTCTTCCTTGAGTAACAGACTGTTTGATAATAAACCACCATGTTGAATTCTTCTAGATGTATGGATTTCCCAAATTGCAGATACATGAACTTTGAATCATTGAGGGTAGTCCTGTTCAGGAAAATGGAAACCAAGGTTTCAAAGTCAAGATAACTCTTTCGAGGCCAGAAGTATGAGTTTCATTTTTTACCTCTGTCTTTGGGTAGCTTCCAGCTTGGACACCACAGGATCGTAACATCTGGTAAACATAAATATTCATTTGTTCCTCACTTCCATGTCATTTTGCACTTTTGTGCTTTTGGACTTTTGTCCTTTTGAGTCCTCCTCATGCCTTTCTTTTTGAATTTTTATTCAGGCTCCTCTATCCATAGTGTCCTTTTGTGTGAGAGATGTATTTAGTTTTTAGCTCACGGACGGAGAGGAACTTTTGGCAATTTTATACTCATATGATTTAGTACTTTGTTTTGATATACATTGCTTTCTTAGGAGTTTTTGACTCTTTTTAGCCTTTTGGCTTTCAATACTTGGCATGGGATCATTTATATATAATATACTGTTTACCCTGCTTCCTTTCCATGGGTCTTTTGCTGTCACCCCCTTAGGACATTTTTAAGTGTGAGATGGATGGAGCCTCAAAATAGTATTCCAGACCTTTTAATCTTGAGTTACTTTACGGGTATTAAGCAGGATTTCAATGCGTTCACAACCATTTAGGAGACTGCTAAACTAGAAGAAACTCTATCAGATAAAACCATAATACACAGTCTTATAATCAAGGATTTTAGTTGGTCCAGAATTCTAATGCTCTCCATGCGACCAAAGCTTGCTTCTTTTATTTAAAAATCAAACAGAAAATCTAAAATAAAACTAAACTAAACTTCATGACTCAAAGACTCAAAAAGACAACCAAAACAGATTATTTATATACAAGACAGAAGAACTCAAACAAACTCAAGAAAAATAAGGCTTAAGAACCAAACCATTTACTAGTAAGTTCTCTTCCCACCCCTGTAGATCTTGCAATTTATAAGTAGAAGGGCCAAGCTTTGCCGCAATCTAAAAAGGGCCTAGCCACAACTGCTGGAATTTAGTATGCTTTCCTTTCTCATCATGGGGGTGATCCCATTTGAGGACTAAGTCTCCCACTTCAAAGTCTTTTGTTCTAGCTTTATGTTTGTCGAACCATCTCTTTATTAACTCCTGTTGTTTCTTAAAGCGTTCTCTGGCTTTAGATCTAGCCTCTTCTGCTTTCAGAAAATTGCATATCCTCATCTGCAAAACTTCATTCTCCGACCCTCTGGACTCTTGAGCTATCATGGAGGATGGTAGCATGATATTGGGGGGAAGAATGGCTTCTTTACCATACACAAGGGTATACGATGACACTCCTATCGCAGACTTGGGGGTGACTCTATCAGCCCAAAGGGAATTTGGTAACGCTGAGTGCCAACTCCTCTGGTTTTCTATTACGGTCTTCTTTAAAATTCTAATCAGATTTTTGTTAGAAAATTCAGCCAGGCCATTTCCTTGTGGATAGTAATTAGCAGAATAATGCAATTTTATCCCTTTATCATGAGCAAAAGCAGTCAATTTAATTGATGAAAAGTATTTAGCATTATCAAAGACTAACGAAACTAGAACTCCAAACCTGGTCATGATATGATCTTGTAGGAAGCTGATGACCGCGTCTTCATTTATCTTGCGCAGTGGGATAGCTTCGACCCAGTGAGTGAAATAATCGGTCGCGGTCAAAATGTACTTGTGTTGTAGGGAGGAATTCGGTTTTATTTCTCCAATAATATCCAACCCCCATTGCTCGAACGGCTCCGTGATCATCACCGGCTTTAGGGGTGCTGCTACTTTGGGTTGTCTTCCACTACACCTTTGGCAAATATCACACTTCCTAACATGTGCGTGTGCATCTTTGAAGAGCGTAGGCCAATAGTAACCGGCTCTGAGGATTTTGTGGGCTGTAGTATCTCCTGAATAATGTCCCCCAGCAGGCTCGTCATGCAAATCCGTCATTACTTTCTTCGCATCTTCTTTCTCTAGGCATCTAAGAAGAACTCCGTCATATTTTTTTCTAAATAATATTCCCTCAACAATTTGATAGGAAGTTGATTTAAGATGCAGCGCTCTTCTTTTCTTAGAATTCCAATGCTCTGGCAACAGCCCTGCCTGCAGGTAATGCACGAGGTCCCTATACCAAGACTCGAGAGCTATAAACAAAGGACATACCTCCATTACATGTAATTCGGCTCCATCCTCCTAGGCGTGTTCTTCATTTTTTCCATTTTCAGTCATTAATTTGCACAACCCTTGTCCTTTAACTATAGAGGATGGCTTGAATTCAAGGTCGTACTCTTGAAGAGCTGTTACCCAGTTGCCCCTTCTTTCTCCTAACTCCTTCTGTACAAGAAGGGACCTTACAGCTGGGTAGGGGACGATCACCTTGGTTCGATTTTTTAAAATATAAGGCCTGAATTGCTTTACTACTTTAAATACTGCATAAGCTTGTTTATCAATGGCTGGGTAATTTAATTCGGCCCCTTGTAGACCAGTGCTCATGAAATATATTGGGAATTCATCCCCTCCATCTTCCTTTTGCGTAAGCACAACTGCTAGCGAATCATCGGATGCAAAGGTATACAAAATAAAGTCTTTATCGAAATCTGGGCTTTTCAGGGAGGGTGCGTGTGCAACAGCAGTTTTAATTTTGCTGAATGCGTTCTTCTCGATCTCAGTCCATTTGAATTGTGCATTTTTCTTCACCATCTGCTGCAGCGGCTTGACGATCTGAGCGAAATCAGGCACAAATCTTCGCACGAAGTTTATAGTTCCCATAAATGATTGCATCCCTTTTTTATTATGGGGTAACGGGATCTGTTCAATGCCCTTAATTCTTTCGGGATCTATAGAGATTCCTTTCTTTGAAACTATATGACCCAGCAATTTTCCTTCCGTGACAGCGAACACACACTTTTTGGGATTGAGCGAGATGCCATATTTCCGATAGCGTTCAAAAATTTGCCTTAAATGAAACACGTGCTCTTCTCTCTTCTTTGAGAATATCATAATATCATCAAGGTACACTACAGCACTACGGCCAATCAATCCGCGGAAAGCCATGTCCATAGCCCTCTGAAACGTTGCTCCAACATTTATAAGCCCAAAGAGCATCCTTCTGTAGGAAAAGGTTCCCCATTTGGTCCTGAACGTTGTCTTCAATCTGTCTTCTTCGGCTACCAGTACTTGATTGTAGCTAAAGAAACCGTCTAATAACGAAAACAGTTCACAACCTAAGACCATTTGTAGCAATTGCTCCATGGGTGGCACAGGATAGTTATCTTTATCTGAAGCGCAGTTTAAATTTCTGAAATCCATGCATAGTCTGATTTCTCCAGATTTTTTTTCTCACTGGTACCAGATTAGATACCCACTCAGAGTGTCTGACCTTAAAAATGATTCTAGCATCCAATAATTTCTTCACTTCACTCTGAATCAGCGATTCCAATTTTGGATGCATTTTTCTTAAAGATTGCTAATACGGCTTGACGTCGACTTTGATGGGGACAACATGCTTGATGATGCTGGTGTCGTATGTTTTCAAATCTTCGTATGTCTAGGCGAAAACATCTTTATATTGTTTAAACAAACTGGCGAACTTATCTCTTTCTGCTGGTGAACAACATTTGCCGAGATTCACAAATTTAGGATTTGTCTCAGTCCCTAAATTTATTAGCTTGAATTGTAAAGATGAGCTGTGAGTCTTCACGTTGGCCGGTCTTCTAAACTTCTCATTTAAATCGAACATTCTTTCTAACGTTCAGACTCCTTTAGGGATGAAATTATCATACTTCAGCTTGGCCTGATGTTCTTCATCATCTATAATTGCTCCTTTAAATACCTCGTCATTTGTTAAACATTCTATAATATGCTGGTCATCATCGAACACTCGTAGATTGGTAATCATATCAGGTACTGAGGGCCTAAAAAGCAATTCAACAGAGCATCGATTATTAGTAGGTACCATCCTAGCGGCTGATGTGGCCAACAGGTCAGCTGCTGCATTTTTAAGTCTTGGAATTGAGATAATATTGAATGCATTAAAACATTTAAGTAGGTCCCATACCTCATTTTGGTAAGCCTTCAAGTGAGGGGAAACACAATGTATTTGATTCTGGATTTGTTTCACAATAATTTCAGAGTCTCCAAAAACTTTTAGATTACTTACCTTTAATTCAATCTCTTTCCTTAAGCCCTGCACCAACGCTTCATACTCAGCTGTATTATTCGTACATTCAAACTCTAATCTACATGAAAGAAAATGTTTATTCTTCTGGGGGTCGATCAGGACACAGTCGGCCCCTGACCCTTCTAACATCTTAGAGCCATCAAAAAACAAAGTCAAAAAATCACTAAATAATGAATGCGAATCTATTCCTACTGCTAAGTCTACTATTTTACAGTCGATTTCATCAGCCTGCGAGAATCAAAGGAGATCAGGCTGGGTGTCTGACGTATTGCTGGTTTCTTCTGCTTGGTAATTTCCTGGTTCCAACTCAATAAAATAATTTCCCAACACAGAATCCACTGGTTCATTCTTCTCCTCAAGTCGAGTAACGTTATATTTCATGTGAGGCTCCCTCAAAATCTTAATTTGGTTCGGACTTCCTTTATACGACAACCACAGATGTGACCAATAAGAGGCAAAATATCCGTTCAGTTTCGCTGACCAATCTCTGCTCAAAACAAGACCCTAAGCGTCTGGTATATCTGCCACCACGATATTAATGACTTGGCACACTTTATCATTTGATGACAGACGGATCAGGACATCCTCCATCTCACCCATTACCTTTACATCCATCCTATCCAACTGAACAACCCTCCACGTGGATGGTTTAGGCTGCCCATTTATCTTTTTATAGACTAATATTGGCATGACATTGACCGACGCCCCTGAGTCTACCAGGAAATTATGTACGTTGTGATTAAAAATTTCAAACGTGAGGAGGAAAGGTGGATGTTTGCTCTTAGACTTACCTCCAATGCTAGTTTCTCCGATTTCTTCTTCTTCTACAGGCCGATTGTCAATGGGCAGCCTCTCATCCGATGCTTCAAGTGGTTTTAATAGTCTTTCTTTTTGCTGCGGCACTTTACACATTTCGAATAGTGAAACATTCACTTTTACCTTCTTTAAATCTTCCACGACGTCATAATCCATCTGCTGTTCAATGGGATGAGGTTTATCAGCATTCATCTTTTCTTCATTTGGCTTGGCCAACGTGTTATTCTGCTTAGGATCTTGGCTGGTAATAGTGAATTCTGGAACTTTATCAGCTAAGGATTTATTTTGAAATTTATTAACATTTCGTTGAAGCCTCTTAATCTTTGGGAGTATGAGACTGTCTTATTTAACTGACCCTTGGCTTCTTGTTGCTACGTTGGTTTCCATGACGTCCTTGTACCCCTGATTCTTTTCCCCTTCAGTATCAAATAACAAAACAGAATCCCACAAAACCATGGCTTCCTCTTCTTGTTCTTTCGTTGAAGTAGTATTCTCTTTTCTTTCTTCATCTCCATCTTCCGTTAACTTAGAATCCAACAACTGATTCATAACCAACGTCATTGAGTTTATCCATTAAGGACAATTTCTTTCAGAGTGTGGTTGTTGGTGGAAAGTGCAAAATTTTTCCATTCCTACTTCTGTCAGATTCATAGATGCAGCATTGTGAGGAGGAGGTTGAGACTGATTGTTATCCTCTCTTTTCTTATAATAGGGCTTATAGAACTTTTGTGTTTCCTTCTCTTTCTCCAAATCTATGATTTTGTTGGAAAGCTTCTACATCATTTTTTGCCATATTTTCAAAATCTGGCGATTTCTCTTCCTTAGGCTTAGTAAACAATAAGGCTTTCCTTCCTGCACCTTTCTCTCCTGACTGTTCTGGATAATCTTCGATACTTTCTCTTTCAGCCTCCACTACTTCTGCCTCTACATATGTTTCTACCAAAGTAGGCTTGGCCCTTATTTTGGCAAACATGGCCAACTCAGGGCCTAAAGCTGAAGTATAATATTCAATCAGTACCTTGTCCGAAGGTTTATCAGCTTCAGAAAAATTCTTGAGATATGCTGCAAACCTTTGTGTGAAACTGTGCACCTTTTCCTTTCTTTCTTTCTTCAATGCTCATAGCCCTTTCCTGAGGGCTGCATGAGTTTTCTGAGTTGCATATTTACTTCTGAAAATTCTCTCGAAGGTATCCCAATCAGGGATAGAGTTAGCAGGCAACCCAAAATACCATGATGCTGCAGCTCCTTTAAGGGTATGCGGAAATAGTCTGCAAACTACATCCTCATACTCCCCATCCCTCAACCCTTCTATTGCTAAGTAAAAACTTTGTAGGTGATCATCTACTAGTATCTTCTCATTGGGATCAAATTTGGGCAGCATCTTTTCAAAGGATTGAGGTAAATCATGTAACGGAGGCGTTAGATTTAAAGGTGATCTGGCTCTCTAGGCAGGTGGTGGATTAGCATTTACTCTTGCCATGAGTCTGGGTGGAGAGTGAGAAGGTGAGCCAATAGGAGTGTGAACAGGAGAACTGTGAGGGGTATCTGGGCCTTCTTGATTCAAAGGTAGTACAACTTCCTGTAAGGCTGATTCTACAAGTTCTTCCCAGTCTCCAACCAGCACTGAGTCTTCTATTGTAGGACGATCTTTCTTTTTATACTCTCTTCTAGGCAATTCAGGGATAATTGGCAATCCTCCAATCTTCTTTACATACGCCCTGGTGTGTCTTCTCAGGTCATTAACAACTTCGTTGCCAACAGAATATAGATGTTCTCTATTCCTTTCTTCTAGAATTGGATTATGAATTCCACTGCTTTCAGAACTATTACCGGTGGAATAATCTCAGGAAAACGGGTTTCCTCAGCCAGCCATGCACTGGCAGCCCTCCTTCTAGTGCCAGAACTGTTGAGGCCTGGAAATTCGCAGGAAACAATAGCAAGGGATTCTCCCCAATCAACGTTCCCAACTAGCCCGTGACTGTTTGGTGTAGGGAATCCATCCGGTTTGCGGTCCGGCTACTCTAGGTCAAAGTAACAAAAACAAAGGGTTTTACCGGTTGCAACCCAATCCACCGTGTATTTGTATTTTTTGACTTAAGTATGATATGCAAGTGCCTAATTAACCATGCAGGATGATAAAGATGCAAAGAGTAGTCACAATGTGATGCGCAGGTTCTTACCTCTCGTCTTAGAACTCACAAGCATCTAAATCACATATGCAAGAAAATAAATACTAACTAAACTATCTCTAGAGAGCTGGGTATTCATTCATGAGTAATGCACCCCTGTTCATGTGTTAAGGCAAATCACAAATAGCTGTTCTTATAACCAAACATATAAACATGCAGAAAAGTATATATGATAAGATAGCTCATCAACAATTAAAAATTCCATTACTCATAGTGGAAAAGACGTCATAAAGGTACTGAAGAACATTCAGACAAGAACATAGGTTCAAGAAATTAGAACACTCTTACAGCTAATGAGGCACAGCTGAAAATGAAATAGTTCACATTCAACATTGCTCATTTAATCATATTGACATATTCCACACAGCACTTCCTCCAACAGGCAAAATTTGCAGTCTCTGGTTGTAAAACGAAATAGTTCCTCTTACAAGCATTAAGTTACAAGTTTTTCCAAGGAAAAAATCCCTTGTTCATTCTCATTTTCAAATATTTAAACAAAACAGTAGACCGCTTGGGTCCCCCCCATACGTGTCACTATTCGGTTCCTCGAACGTTTCATATCCCTCTTTCCATCTTTTCTGCGCATGCTCATGATCGGCTGAGTCACTGCCAGACCTTTCAGATCTGTGCTTTTGTTGCTTTGGATTTTGTCTTCTACTCCACTTGTCCTCCTTGCAATCCTCCTGGTTTCAGCTCTACCTTAACCAAACGGTCCGTCTCCCTTAGCACCGCAGTAGTTTGACCGATCTCCGGAAACCACCTGCAATCAAACGATGTGCATCATTCATTGGAATCACATTCAAATCATATCAACTGAAACGGCTAAGCATTATGAGAGGCCATGCACAGTATTACTGTCACTAAGCTTAACCAACGCCGACACTTCTACTTTGTCTACCCACAGGTTCACAAGAAACCACCAACGACAAGAACATAGAACTCATCGGACGCTCAGGGCGCTGGAATCGGAAGCTAAAAGTTCTGCCCCAGCCGCAACGGCGGAAGCGAAAAAGGTTAAGGACACGTGACCCGCGGGCGAGAAAACTCTCAATCAGAAGTCGGAAGATATTTACATCGGAAGCCGAATGACTTTCCCAGCTGCAACGGCGGAAAAGGAAAGGCTAAAGACACGCGCTACTAAAAGACTGATAAGCATCGGCAATCGGAGTGCTTTGTACTTCGGGTGCTTAGTTGCTTTGGGAGCCGCAACGACGGAAGCAACAAATATTACAGACATGCAATTAGCATCGGAGGGCGGAGCGCTTTAGACTTTGGACAGCTAGCTGGTTTAGGAGCCGCAACGATGGAAGCTAACGAAGACTACAGCCTCCGATAAAAATAAAATGCTCTGATCAAAATAAAAATGCTAAGTGGTTAAGACTCTAAAATCCAGTAACCGGTAAAACCTTTGTTTTTGTTACTTGACCTATGGTAGCCGGACCGCAAACTGGACGGATTCCCTACACCAAACAGTCACTAGCTAATTGGGAACGTTGACTGGGGAGAATCCCTTGCTGTTGTTGCCTGCGAATTTCTAGGCCTCAACAAAATCTTAAAAATTGGAGGTCCTGTCCTCAACCCTCACGTCCACAAGATTTTCAATCAAGCGGTCAAGCAAGGGTTCCCTGAACCTTGGACTCAAAGCCTCATTATCCCTATTTTTAAAAGTGGGATAATAACAACCCCTCTAATTACCGGACAATTATGATTAGCCATCTCTTATCCAAGATATATGGTATTATTTTGGAAAAGAAGATCAGCACTTGGCTTGAAAGTGAGGCTAAGCAGGCTAAAGGCCAAGCAGGTTTTAAAAGGAAGCACTCAACAACGAACCATCTCGTTACGCTTAGGATAATTGTGGAGGAGTGTCGTAATGATAAATCCAATCTATTTTGTTGCTTTGTGCACTTTAGAAATGCTTTCGATACGGTACCTAGAAATAACCTTTGGAATAGATTAGAAGAGCTAAATGTTCCTTTTGAGTTGAGAGCCACCACAATAAGGTTATACGAGAATGTCATTGCCAAGTTCAAGACCAACGAGGGGTGGTCAAAATATATTAAGTGTAATATCGGAGTTAAACAAGGTTTCCCCCTCTCTCCCACCCTTTTTGGCATTTACATAGATAAGTTAGAAGGTTGTTTAAAGGAAGTAGGTTGTGCTAGGATGATCTTAGCCGGAATAGTCATCATCCGTCTTCTCTATGCTGACGATATTGTTCTTCTGGCAAGGTGTCCTTCTGATCTTGATAAGCAGCTAAGACTTCTTAAGGATTTTTGCTCTACTATGGGTATGACTGTTAACACTGACAAAACAAAAATTATGATTATCAAATCCAAGAAGGACACTTACGCTAATTTTGTGTATGACAATAATAACTTGGAGGAAGTGCCTTCTTACAAATATCTAGGAATTAATATTCATCACAAACTCAACTGGAACTATAGCATTAAGAAAATGATTAATGGAGGGTGGAAAGCTTATTTTGGTCTTGAAAATAATTGTAAAGCAGCAAACCTTGTGATGTGGGATAAAAAGAAGCTCCTCTTTGAAACCTTAATCACTCTTGTTATCTTGTATGGGTGTGAGGTTTGGGGTTGCAACATCTCTAGAGAATCCCAGAGAAAGATTGAGCAAATCTAGGAGCGTTTTATAATGTATAACCTCAAAATTAAAAGCAATACTCCCTACCCTATCCTCCTTATAAAAGTGGGTCTTTCCCCTATTGAGAGCCTAGCTATGACTAGGCTCCTGTTGTACAAGCACAAAATCAATAACATGGGAGACCATAAACTTCCTAAACTAGCTTTAAATTCCAGCCAAAACCACCTAAGGCTCAAGAGAGGTTGGTATAAGGATACCAGGGCTTGGTTAAACCGTTGGGAGATTGACGAAAATGTTTCATTGCAAAATATAAATAACATTAAAAATATTGTCACTTCTAAGTTTAGGGAGAAAATGTGGTGTGAGAAAGATTTGGAGGATAAAAGAAAATTAAGATATTATAAGGAGGTCATCAACCCTACTCTAGAAGATCAAAAGTATCTCTCAGTTTTAACTAGTCAAAAGAAAAAAATTAATATAGCCAAGATAAGAACGAACTCTCATGAGCTTCATAGTGAAACTGGTCATTAGGCAGTTCCTAAAACACCATGGGTAGAAAGGATCTGCCATCTTTGTGAGAATATGAACATTGAGGATGAAAAACACTTCCTCTTAGAATGTCCTGCGTACACCCACATTAGATCTCAATTTCATAATCTTTCTTGCATCCCAACCTTCATAACTTTTTAACGTGTCAAAATTATAGTGAGCTCGGGACACTTCTCTCCAAGCTTTTTGAGCATAGAAATACAATTTTAAAACAAACTAAATAATTTGCTTCTTTGGGTCCGATAAACCAAAGTTTGGTCTCAAGGGACGTTAACCATCATATTCATCATTATCAACAACAAAGCTGCTTATACCTGCTTTAAGAAATGATTTAATCTAATAATTTAAAATGTTTTAATTTAATAATTTTGCATAACTAGGTTTAATTTAATAATTTAAAAATGTTATAATTTAATAGTTATTTATAACCTAAATTCAATCTCATAATTTATAAATGTTTTGATATAATAGTTATATATCGGCCAAAGTTAAAGTTAAATTTTCACATGAAAATATTCGAATAATAAATAAAAAGTCATAAGAAAATGTCTTTTGTCATTTAGAAAAATCAAAATTGTATTAAATACTTAATGTTAAAGATATTAATTGTGTAATAATTTATACAGATTTTATAAAATTTGCATTTCTTAAGTAACAAAATTTTACCAAAATAAAATATAATTTTTTTTCTAAAAATACTAATTTTTTTTATTATTATTAAACTTTGGTAAATTTCTAATATAATGTCAACTAATTAAAATATTAATTATCATATTTGTTTCAATAAACCAATAAATATATATTTTTTAATATTAAAAAAGCAGCAATCTTTTAGTATCATTAGTTAGTTTATGAAATGTGAAAAAAAAACCTTAATTGAATAACAAAATAAATATTTGAAAATTTTGGTTTAAAAATTTTATTCAATAAATTTATATAAAAAATATATTTTAATATGTTAAAGATTTTATATATATTTAAAAAAATATTATATCTAAATAAAAGTTCTATATAATGATATAGCTATATTAAATTATTGTGATGTGATTTTCACATTGATCAAAATAAGTCATTATGGTTGTTTTAAGACATTTGACATTATTAGATTTTATGTCTAAATTTTTATAAACAAAACATTATTATATATATATAAAGTTTATTATATTTAAACAAGTGAAATTAGCAGCAAAATTGCTTATACATTTTTTAAGAAATGGTTTAATATGATTTAAAAATGTTTTAATTTAATAGTTTTACATACCTGGGTTTAATTTAATAATTTAATAGTTATTTGTAACCCAAATTTTATCTCATAATTTAGAAATGTTTTGATATAATAGTTATATATTCCCCAAAGTTAAAGTTAAAGTTTGACATGAAAATAATTGGATAATAAATAAGAAGTCATAAGAAAATGTCATTATTATTTAGAAAAATCAAAATTATAAAAGTTTTTATAAAATTTGCATTTTTCTATTAACAAAATTTTACCAAAATAAAATATAATTTTTTCTATTGACAATAAAAATGCTATATAAATTATTAAATTTTGGTAAAATCTCTAGTATAATGTAAACTAATTAAAATATTAATCACCATATTTGTTTGAATAAACCAATAAATATGTAAAAAAAATCAATCTTTAGTTTCATTAATATATTAGTTTATAAAATGTGAAAAAAACTTAATTGAATATCAAAATAAATATTTGAAAATTTTTGTTAAAAAATTTATTCAATAAATTTCTATAAAAAAATATTATAATATGTTAAATTTTTATATATATTAAAAAAAATACTATATCTAAATAAAAGTTCTATATAGTGATATATTAATTTAACAGTTTTACATGCCTAGGTTTAATTTAATAACTTAAAAATGTTATAATTTAATTGTTATTTGTAACCCAAATTTAATCTCATAAATTAGAAATGTTTTGATCTAATAGTTATATATTTTTCAAAGTTAAAGTTAAAGTTTGACATGAAAATAATTGGATAATAAATAAGAAGTCATAAGAAAATGTCATTGTTATTTAGAAAAATCAAAATTATAAAAGATCTTTATAAAATTTGCATTTTTTTATTAACAAAATTTTACCAAAATAAAATATAATTTTTTCTAGTAACAATAAAAATGCTATATAAATTATTAAATTTTGGTAAAATCTTTAGTATAATATAAATTAATTAAAATATTAATCATCATATTTTTTTGAATAAAGCAATCAATATGTAAAAAAAATCAATCTTTAGTTTCATTAATATATTAATTTATGAAATGTGAAAAAGCTTAATTGAATATCAAAATAGATATTTAAAAATTTTAATAAAAAAATTTATTCAATAAATTTATATAAAAAAATATTATAATATGTTAAAGTTTATATATATTAAAAAAAATATAATATCTAAATAAAAGTTCTATACAGTGATATAACTATATTCATTTATTTTTGCATGGAGATTATGTGGCAGCTTGTTTCAAAAACTGGTGTTTGAATTCGGAAGTTGCAACTTTCAAGCCATTAGCTATCATTGTTCTATGGTTTATTTGGAAGCCCATAAATTTGTCTTGTTTTGAGGATTCATCCTTATCTCCTGCACAGGTATCCAGTTTTAGCTTGGGTATGATGAAGAATATTCCTCAGAAGCTTTATTTGGCTTCAATTCACAATATATTGATTGAAGTTATTGATAAATCCTATGCTTGGGGTTTTTTTTATGGATCTGCAGCTGGGGAGCCCATAATGTGTGGAGCTAGAGGTATGCTATTTTTATCAGATGTTCATTATTTTTCCTTTAAAGCTGGATTAGGAGGGGGTACTAATAATTTTGCAGAATTATGTGCCCTCAAGCTTCTACTTACTCTGGCTCGAAGGAAATCTTTGGATAAAATTCAGATATTCGAAGATTCTCAGTTAGTTATTAACTGGGCGTCTGGTAAGTACCGAATTTTGAATTTAGAATTAGCTATGATTCTCTGGGATGTTAACAATTTAACTGACAGTTTCGAATCTGTGTCGTTTAGACATATCTATCGGGAAACAAATTTTTCTGTAGATGCATTAACAAAAGCTAGAGGATATATCCTGGAAGGAACCTTGTCCATTAAAGAATTCAGAGAGGAAGCTGTTGTGGAAACCTTTCAGGTTTTCTAAATTGGTTTTTTATTACAGGTTCAACTTGGTGAAGACTCTTGGTGAATTTTGGGCTGAAATCTGCTGGACATTCTATGTTTGATAGATGCTTTTCTGGATGGTGATACTATATAATTTATGGACTGTGTTGATACTCTGAATAGTTCTTTTTTGAGCTGGTTTCATTTTGATGAGTTGATATTATTCTTTTTGATTAACGGTGTGGTTTGATGGTGAACATTAAATGGTTCTTGATTGAGTTGTTTTTTTTATGATGATGCTAAGCTCTTTCTAGCACTTTGACATTCAGTTTTATGAGCTCATTTGGAGCTTTATTTTGAATGATTTTGATCATTTCAAAAGTATTTTTGAAAATGGTTACTGAGATTTATCCTTTTGATCAGATATAATTTGCTCTTCACTTATAATGACTATAGGTTTTTACTGTTCACATGAGCTCTTTAAGGAGTATTATCATGATTGTTACTACTGGCTATAAGGCTAGGACTTTTGCTGTTAATGGTTTTTTGGTCATCTGTCAATTGTAAATAAATATATTTACAACTTTTTCCCTTGGAAAAAAGAAAACTATATTCATTTATTGTGAGGTGATTGTCATATCTATCAAGATTAATTATTATGACTATTTTAATAAACGAGACACTTGACATCATTAGATTTTATATCTATATAGAGAGAGAGAGACACTTGACTTTATATATATATAAAGTTTATTATATTTAAACAAGTGAAATTAGCAACAAAGTTACTTATACATGTTTTAAGAAATGGTTTAATCTAATGATTTAAGAATGTTTTAATTTAAGAGTTGTACATACCTAGGTTTAATTTAATAATTTAAAAATGTTATAATTTAATAGTTATTTGTAACCCAAATTTAATCTCATAATTTAGAAATGTTTTGATGTAATAGTTATATATTCGCCAAAGTTAAAGTTAAAGTTTGACATTAAAATAATTGGATAATAAATAAGAAGTCATAAGAAAATGTCATTGCTATTTAGAAAAATCAAAATTATAAAATATTTTTATAAAATTTGCATTTCTTTACTAACAAAATTTTACCAAAATAAAATATAATTTTTTCTATTAACAATAAAAATGCTATATAAATTATTAAATTTTAGTAAAATCTCTAATATAATGTAAACTAATTAAAATATTAATCATCATATTTGTTTGAATAAACCAAACAACATGTAAAAAACAATCAATCATTAGCTTCATTAATATATTAGTTTATGAAATATGAAAAAAACTTAATTGAATATCAAAATAAATATTTGAAAATTTTAGTTAAAATTTTTTTCAATAAATTTATATAAAAAATATTATAATATGTTAAAATTTAAATTTTTTAAAATATTTTTTATATCTAATAATTTCATTTGCACACTAAAGGAAATTAGTCAAATCATTAAAATAAACCAATCATAAAATAAAAAAGTAGATTTTAAAAAATAAAAAAATATAATTTTATTTTTAAAATATTAATTTAATATATAAATTTATAAAAGTTATGTAAAACTTTTGAAAAAGTATATAAATTAATTAAAGTCAAGGTAAGTATAATAAAAGTTGTATATAATAATATAGTTATAGTCAATTATTGTGATATGATTGTCACATCTATTAAGATTAGTCATTATGACTATTTTAATAAACAAAACATTTAGCATTGTTATATATTTTTATGTTTTTTTATATTTTTAAATATATTTTTTTATCTAAAAATTCCATTTACACATTAGAGTAAAATAATCAAATCATTAAAATGAACCAATTATAAAATAATGAGAAAGTAGATTTCAAAAAATAAAAAATAAATTTTATTTTTAAAATATTAATTTAATATATGAATTTTATAAAACTTAAGTAAAACTTTTGAAAAAAATATAAATTAATTAAAATCAAAACTATTGTTTGACTTAAAAATATCATATACCTACCTTGCCAAATATAATAATATAAAACAAGTTTTTTATAATGTATATTAAATTCATAATAATAATAATAGTCATCATTTTATTAATGTAAATAAAAATCTTACTATAAATATTTCCTTCCATACATTATTAACCACTTTATTTTTAAATTTTATAATTTAAATTACCTTATTACACGTCGCCCTAAATTATTTTCTTGAAAAGTTGGATCATAATAACATCCAATATATTATTAACTATTTTGATGCGATATTCTAACTTTTGAATTTCTTTGCAACAATTCAACAATAATTCAACTTTCACTTATTCTAGATCTCCCTATATTCCATGCTTTATCTCTAAAGGTAACTATAACACCATTTTTTTCATATATTTATAATCAACATTTTTAAAACTGTGTTTTTTTTCATTCTAGTTTATGAATGTTACTCATAATTTGTTTTTTTATTTCAGTTTTTTTTAGTTATACATGATGCATATGAAATCCTATTCATTTTGTGTTTTTTTTTTCTTTTAAATAATAACGATTTAGGATTTGTATTAAAGATCATTCCAATAAAGCAGAACAACTATATTACATTTCAATGATATGGTGTACTCTCAACTAAAGACTTAATTAGTAAAAATGTAGAAGTGAAAGTTAAAGTCACCATATATGGTATGGTAAGCAAATGGAGAGGCTTACAATGACCCATAACATGTTCACTCATTTGATCTCAGGATTGGTCAAAAGCATTCATTCCATGATTTAATTTCCAAAGGGTTTAGTTGGAATTTTTTAGGTTGAGATTAGGGAAGAAGACACATTTCAATATACTCGAGGGGAGATGGAATATAAAGAAGTATATTTGGATTGGTCAAGAGCATTCATTCCATGATTTAATTTCCAAAGGGTTTAGTTGGAATTTTTTAGGTTGAGATTAGGGAAGAAGACAAATTTCAATATACTCTTGAGGGGAGATGGAATATAAAGAAGTATATTTGAAGTTCAAAGCAATTGTCAAGTAGGAAGCCCACAATGGGAACAATTTCCTCTAAATAATCTAGGTTTTTAGGTTTTGTGAATCGATACTTTTGCTATACAAGTACAATAGAATATATAGTTGTAGGTTTTCTTTATTATGGTGAGAAATGTAAGAACTATGCATATTATAAGTAAACCTATGAGGTTAGAATAAATTGCTTTGAGTTGTATCACATTTTCTTTCCTTAGAAAAAATGTGCAGTTCTTTGTATTCAAAACCATATTGTTCATAGACAAGACGAACTTACATTAAAAATACATTTGCAAGCTGAAAGCTATATATCAAACTATTTTGTGCCAAAAAAACTAACAATATAGCTATTGTCCTCCTTTGTATCCATGATCCATTAAATCCTTAAGTCCTAAAATTCAACATAGAAATCAAAAAATCTTAAAATATATCATGTATTAATCTCATTATTTCATTTGTTCAATTTCTTTTACCTTGGAAAATGTCTGGGATCATGTTTTGTCAATGTCTTGTTCTCCATATCCCAGGTGTGCCATGTGCCCATACTAATTTGAAGTTTGTTCTTTGACATTTGATCAACCAATTGGTTCCTTTTTTTTCTTTGGCATTTGATCAGCCAATTGGTTCCTCTCTATAGATGCGCTCAACTTTACATCCCGTATCTGTCTGGTTAGCCTATCAAACTCTTAATATATGGGCTTGAGATGAATGTTTCTAAGGGATCTTTTTTGTCAAATCCAATCAATGACTATCTTGGAATCCCAAAAAACGTATAGCTTTTGTACTCCCTTCATAATGGCCATCAACATAATGATATTTAATGCTAATAACTCTGCTCTGTTATTAGAATTTTCCATAATCGTGTAGCAAACTTGATTATGTGGGAATCTGTTAGATGTAGAATACCTCTTGCACCCCTAACCCAGGTGTGCCCTGAGACGCGCCATCAAAATAAAGCTAGTTGGCATTCCTATCAATAACCTTCTGCAGGTCACCCTCCCATTCTTTTGTGTCTCTTCCCCCTATGGAAAGTGACTTAATATAACAAGACCTTTTGAAGCATAAACTGATGAAGGAATATGAATGCCATCGAAAATAGATTTATTACTTGAAATCCATACTCCCCATTTGAGAATTATTGGGAGGGACTTATAATCCTTGAATGTCAGATTTTTTGTCTAGGTATCCAGAGCTTCTTCAAGATTCTATCTTGCCCATATAAACTATAAATCACTAAAATGTGAGGAAAAGTCCCACATCTCCCTAATATATGAACACTATAAGAATAAGTGATTAATATTTTCTCCAATGTCCTTACATGAGGGACATCTCCCAGGTGCAATCCTAAATTTGTTAATCATTTTATCCAAAACATGGACCTTGTTGGATAGAGACAACTAGCTAGATGAAAATTTTAGCTTTTAGAGGGTACCTGTATTTCTAGATAGATTTAAACCACTAGTGATGTTCTGACATTTCTTCTTTCTTCTTAATGACCATGTAACCCAACACAGGTATGTACTGTCTTTCAGTGGCATTCGTGGGCCAGATAAATGAGTCTTCACGATCCATCAGTCTAATGTGATTGTTATAAAGGGCCTTAATGTACCTTTTCCATAACGCTACTTTCCCACATCCATAAATTATAAAATGCAACCACAACTTTCTTGTAATATAGTTATCATCTATTTTGACGGAAAATAATTAATAAATAAATATTATAACTAATAATAGCGATTAATATAGATTTTTAATATTTTTCACTAGAAAATATGCCAACGCAGGAGAATTATCATTATTTGGGTAATGAGAGGAGCAATCATTCCCCAACCACCTGAACTACATCTAATAAACACAATATAAAATTCTATTCACAAAAAAAATTAACTAAAAACTCATTCTCAACATTATTACCTTATAATTTATATAAAAATAATACATAAAAATTTAAATACCATCAATCAATTAAAATTTAACTAAGGATAGTTTAAGAACATGGGTGTAACCCTAACATTAAAATGTGAAATGCATATCGCATTAAAAGTGTTATATCTCGAATGAAGAATAAAGCTAGTTAAAAAACCATTCCACATCTCCAAAATTCATTAAGAATGACGGCACAAGAGAATTGGCTTCAACCTTTGCCGAGGGATTAATGGCTGAATCTTGGCTGAATCTTGGCCGTTACTTTTGGTTCTTAGGAGCATTTCTTGATCGTTAGATTGGTTTTTCACGATAGTTCTATTATGCAGTGGTTTATTGGCCATGATTCGATTTGATATGGTACTGGTGGGGATTTAAATGCACTTTTAATGTACCGTCTGCAGTCATTTATCACTCGAGCTATGGTATCGCCACGTTTTTTTTGGTTTTCGTCGGCCTTGGTATGTTTCTTGATTACCTTTCCTAGTTGTTAATTTTACCTACAGCGGCGAGGTCTCTGGTTTTCGCTCAAGTTTTTTGAGGGTTTCTGCTTGCGTACCTCTGTGCATGGCGATTTTTAGGGGTTTTGATTGCACTCTTAGTTTCGAGGGCGCTTCCGGTGCTGATTGTGTCTCTGGTTGAACATCAATGCGGGAATCGTAGTTGGTGTTTTTGGTTTTGTTTCGAGGGCTCTGTTGATATCATCGCTTAAAGGTTGTCTATTGGCTGGATCTTGGCCGTTACATTGGTTTTTCGGAACATTTCTTGACTCGGTAGATTGGTTTTTTTTCATGATTTGCAGTGATTTATTGGCCATGTTTCGTTTTGATATGGTGCTGGTGGGGACTTTAAAGCACTTAAAGTGTACTGTCTGCAGACATTTTACACTTGAGCTTTGAGGCGAGGTCTCTGGTTTTTCGCTAGTTTTATGTGTTCTATTGGTTGACTATATCACCATTTTGGAATGCTTTGGCTGGTGGATTCTTGGAATTTGGATTCATTGGTTCTTGCAAAATTCTATAGCGGTGTCTTGGATAACCCTTCGGATTGTATTCTGGTGTTTCCTGGTTTTTGGTTGCTATCGGTTTTCTTGCGGGGGCGCTGATTCTGGTTATGCTGGTTCTCCTGGTTATGCTGGTTGTTATGATGGTTCCCCTGGTTACGCTGGTTCTCCTGGTTATCAGGCGCAGGTTGGTTTTTGGTCTTTTGTATCGAATTCCTTCTGGTGGGCTTCTCGCTTTTGTGATCTTGATCAAGAATCTGTGGTGGTTGGTTTTGGTGGCCTTGTGTGTCCTAGATTCTGCCTGATAGTGGCCGAATTAGGACTGTGCCTATTCCTTTTGGTCAAAACTGCACTGGGAGGAGGATGAACCTGCATAGTGGCCGATTGAGTATTGCATCCTGAGGCGCAGTATGGCACTGGCAGTGTTCGGATGAACCTGCATTATGGCATCAAAGTGTATTCTAGCAGGTATGTTTATTCCGTTGATCTCATCGTTTATGTTCTCCTACTAGAGTGATTCTAGCTTTAAGGAGTGAGGTATTGCTTGGGCTCGGGGTATGGTGTTTTGGTTTTTTAGGCCGTATGCACAGTTCTTAGCTGATTGGTGTTCTGGATTCTTGGCCGTTTGGTGTATGGTATTCTGATTTTCTTAGCCGTCTGCGAATATCTTTTGTGAATGCCTCTGTGTGCCTTGCTTCGATTCGAGTATGGATTGTGCTTAGTAATGTATGAAGTTTTTTCATCATTGCTATGGATGTTATATCTAATGAGTATTGAGCATTGGTGCTGTTGTGGATGCATCGATTTGCTGTGTTTTGTCTTTTGGTGATGTATTGATCATTGTTTATGGTATTGTACCTTTCAACAATGCTGTGGATGATTTGATTTTTTTATCATTGTCACTGGGGAGTTTTGATCAACACTATGGATAATTTGTATTGGTTTTTGATGAGTATTGGTTGTGCTTAGTCTCGATTAAGCAGTGGCTGCTTAGTATCGGTTTTTGCGTTGTACGCTGTGGATGTTGTGGATTCTGAGTATGCTTAGTATGTCTCGCTGAGTATGCTTTGGATGTTGTGATTGCTGAGTATGATGACTATTCTTTGGATGCTGTGGATGCTGAGTTTTTGGTTGAGCTGAGTATTGATCTTTGGCTTATCACTGGCTGAGTAAGATCAAAACTATGGATATTTCATATGCTATGGATGCCTTTCTTCTCTGTTAGTTTGCTGTGGATGCTGTGATACTGAGTTGGCTGTGTCTGCTGTGGAAGTTGTGGATGCGGTATTGACTCACTGAGTATTGAGCATTGGTTTGTTCATTGGTCTTGCTTAAATCCATGCCGTGGATATACTTTCCCTCAGTAATGATTGTGTAGCGAGTAATGATCAAGGGTTTATTGTTCTGATTTCTGCTGTGGAAGTTGTGGATGCTGTGGAAGTTGTGGATGCTGTATTGACTTCACTGAGTATTGATCATTGGTTTGTTCATTGGTCTTTCTTTATTCCATGCCGTGGATATACTTCCCCTCAGTAATGATTGTGTAGCAAGTAATGATCAAGGGTTTATTGTTCTGATTTCTGGTTTCGGTGTGTTGTATGTTACTATCCGGAGTTTTTCTGTGTTGTTTTTTGTGACCGGTCCTGGGTTGGAGGATCATATTGTTTTTTATGTCGTTACGGGCGATCAAAACTTTGGCCCGTACTCCGCCAGGGCACCTGCATTGTATCAAGCAGGGTAATGGAGTGGAGAAAAGGCTTTCTGCTTCCTATCTGCCTTGTAATTTGGGAGACTCGGGGTCTGTCCTTGGTATGGATGGAAATCTGGAGGTATCTTCCTCTGTGGATGTGCCTCTGTCTTTAAATCTGGGTAACCATTTCCAGGTCTCTAATTGTTTGGGGAGCCGCGGGCAAGCCATGCCTGCTCATCAGTTTCTTGGGACTAGTAGTTTGGATGGGATTATGCCTTCTTCTCTAATTATGGGTCTCCCACTGGATTCTTTGGGTTTGTTGAACAGTGAAAAGGATGCATGTGATCATATTTCTGGTAACCAGAATGTGCCTAGTTTGTCGGTTTTCCAGTTTGATGGGTTGGTTCAAGAGGTTAATTTTGAAACTCATAAGTCTACGGACCCTGATATTGAACATGTGCATGCTCCTCACTCTGGAAGCATTGGTACATCTAAATCTAAGAAGAGGTTGCCTAAAGCCATCACGAAGATAAATCCTGTTTTAATGACTTTGGGGGAAGATGTGCTTTTAAATGACATAGTTATCACCAACGCTTTGACTTTGGTTGGGAGGTTTGGAAGGCATAATTATAATTCTGAATCTTTACATGGGTGGGCTGTTAGGACTTGGAATGAGACTATCAGTTCTAGTCCTGATATTTTTATGCTTCCAAGGGGCTGGATAGCATTTAAATTTTCTTCAGTTGATGATGCTGATAGGATCCTAGCTGGTGTCTGGAAATGGGATAATGCTGGCCTCCTTATCAAGAGGTGGACTCCTTTATTTGATCCGCGAAAAGAAAGGTATGACCAAATTCCTATATGGGTCAAACTCCCAAATTTACCTTTTGATTTCTAGTCTGCTGATTTCTTCAAGCATGTTGGGAATACTTTGGGAACTCATTTGGAAACTGATTTTTCCTATTTACAATCTGGGGTATGTTGCATAGGCCGGGTTCTTGTCCTGTTAGATCTTCGAAAAGGTCTACCTGCTGATTTGGTCATTAAAAAAGGTAATAGAGATTTCTCTCAGTCTTTGGATTACTTGGGACTTCCCTTTAGATGTTTTAGCTGTCATGGGTTTGGACATCTGGCAAATGATTGCTCTTTATCATTTAAAAAACATTCTTCTTCTAAAATTTGGAGAGTCAAAAAAGATGGGAATCAGTCTATTGCTAAGACAGGGATGTCTGTGGATGAAAAATTGGATAATTGGAGTGTCAATTCAGATGGCATTCTGTCTTCTGCTAAGATCGAAAAGTCTATGGATGAGAATCTGGATCTTCATCCTGTTTCTCTTGGTTTTGAACCATTAGCCAATCTTAAACAGATAAGTATTTCTAATTCTATGGATGATAACATTCCATTTCTGAATCTTTCTGCTGAGGCCTTACCTTCTTCTGTTCTGAATTTATCTTTGAAGGATCTTGGGTTCGTATCTCCCTGTAAGGCAAATGTTAGTAAGGGGTATTTTCTTCGCTCATGCACAAAATCTGTACAGGAGATTTCTAGGCCTATCAAGGATAAACCTGGGAATTTTGAAGAAGATGAAGGAGTGATTGGGGAAGTAAATGTTCTGCATTCTGATCTGAGATGTGTTGGGGAGCTTAGAGCCATTGCCCTTAATCAAGTTCATTTATGATCCTTATGTCCTTAAATGTTAGGGGTTTGGCTAGTCTTCCCAAGAAACTAGCAGTTAAGAGACTTATTGATCTACATTCTGTTGATGTTCTCTTTATTCAAGAAACAATGATTCAGGGGGGTGTGTTGGTTCAAGATTTGGAACTTATGATTCATGGATGGAAGTTCATATCGGTGGATGCTTTGGGCAGATCGGGTGGACTTATTGTTGGATGGAAGTCTTGTAATTTTCTTTTTCTTAATGCCTGGTCATTAAAAGCTGGGTTGTGTGCGGTTTTATTTTCTTTTGATCTACAACAGGAACTAACCTTTTTTAATCTTTATGCGCCCTACCTGGATAGGGAATCTTTCTGGAATAACCTGATCAAGTCGGATTGTCTCATGTATCCTTATTTAGTTTTTGGAGGCGATCTTAATTTCTCCTTGGGTCTCTCGGAAATTTGGGGGGTTCATGCTCAAGCTGACACATTATCGAATTTTTTCCATAATCTGTTGGAGAGATTGGGGTTTGTTGACATCAACCCTTTGGCTGCTATTCCCACCTGGAGTAATCACAGAGTTGGTGATGAGGGTATTTGTAAAAGATTGGATCGTCTTTTAGTCTCGGCTGATTTCCTTGATTGTGATTTTCTTCTTAAACAATGGATTGGGTGTGGAGGTGTATCTGATCATCAACCTATATTTCTGCAAATTTCTTCTCAGACTTCTAAGGCCCATAGTCCTTTCAAGTTTAATGCAGGTTGGCTAGATCATAGTGATTTGGTTGAAGCCTTAAAAGATTCTTGGGTCCTCTATGATGATCGGTCTGCTTTATCTCCTGAGGCTCAATTTAGTGTGAATCTTAAGCGTATTAAAGCAATTTCTACTGAGTGGTCTCTGAATAAAAGAGCTCAGAACATTAAATACTTGGTTGATATTGAATTTGAGTTAAAAAGATTTCATGATAGTCATTCTTCTGGTTTATTATCAATGGTTGATAAAGATTTATTGATTGAGATTGAATCTCGCAAGCAAGCTATTCTTCTCTTTCGGGAAAAGGAGGCTCGCCAGAAAAGTAGGGCTTATTGGTTGCGATGTGGTGATGATAATACCCCATTCTTTCACAAATTTGCTGCTCATAGGAAATGTCGCAATTTGATTTGGAAACTTTATGATGATTCTGGAAATCTGGTGGAAGGATCTGAGGCTATAGCTGAGGCTGGGATTCAACATTTTGAAAGCCTTTTTAAAGAAGAAGTTGATCTCCATCTTCCAGAAATTGTTCATAGTGCTGGCCATTTTCCATCTTCTGTTTCTGAAGATGAAAATGCTGAGCTTATGCAGGCTATTACTATTAAAGATATCAAGCACATCTTATCCATCAGCAAAAATGATAAGAGCCCTGGACCGGATGGTATACCTGTTGAGGTGTATAGATGCCTGTTTGATGTTTTGGGTGAAGACCTCTTAAGAGTCATTGATTTTTCCAGGTTAAGTGGCAAGATTCCAGCTGTTTTTAACTCTACTTTTCTTGCTCTTATTCCTAAGGTTGATAGCCCTGCATCTTTTGAGGATTTTAGGCCTATATCTTTGTGTAACTTTGTATACAAAATTATTGGTAAGATTATCTCGATCAGAATCATAAAGGTTTTGAGTAGATATATTTCTGGTGAACAGTTTGGATTTTTGCCAGGAAGGCAGATTCACGATGCGGTAGGTGTTATTCAGGAGGGTATGCATTCTATACATGTTAAATCCTTAAAAGCTGTCATGATTAAGATCGATCTATCTAAAGCATATGATCGAGTCAGCTGGGTTTATCTTCGAGTTATTCTTGCAAAAATGGGTTTTGCTGGGAATTTTATTGCATGGGTTATGAGCAGTATTTCATCTGTCTCATTCTCTTTTCTCATCAATGGTGTTGCTTCTAATTTTTTCAAATCTGGTAGGGGACTCAGACAGGGGTGTCCTTTAGCACCTCTTCTGTTCCTTATTGTGGTTGAAGGACTTGGGAGGGCTATTCTTCAGGCTACACTCAGTGAGACTTATCATGGTTTATCCTTTGGTAATGAAATTGTATTAACTCATGTTCTCTTTGTGGATGACATTGTCATGGTTAATGATGGCTCTGAGCAATCTCTCTCTTCTCTCTATGAGATTTTAATGCTTTTCTGTAAGGCATTTGGGATGCAAATAAACAATAATAAATCATCATTATACTACTCCTACCTGGAAGATTCTGAAGTGATTACATTACAGAACAAATCATCATTATACTACTCCTACCTGGTATGATAAAGATTGTAAAAGTGCGAGGAAACAAATTAAGGAAGCTCTTGATGAGTCTCTTAAAACTGACAAGATAAAAATATGCAAAGCCCTAACTAAAAGGAAAAAAATCCAATATATATTTGTAAAATATAAGAAAATCTCTTACACCTCTCTAAGGTGGTGTTAAGGTGGCTCTTAAGAAATTTTGGAGGCAGATTCTAACTAGAAAAAACAAAGATAATAATAGAATTTATTTAGACAACTAGAATTCCTATCTTAAAAAGATTTATGAATCCCCAAATGGCATAGTTAACTTTGAAACCCTGATAACAATTGAAGAAGTTTTCTCATTAGAAGACATAGATTTTGGGGTTAAGCGTCTCCCAAATGGAAAAGATAAGGACATTGAAGGTTGCCAGGCATAAATATTAAAAATTGGAGGCCTTGTCCTCAACCCTCACATCCACAAGATTTTCAATCAAGCAGTTAAGCAAGGGTTCCCCAAACATTCGACTCAAAGCCTCATTATCCCTGTTTTTAAAAGTGGGATAACAACAACCCTTCTAATTACTGAACAATTATGATTAGCCCTCTCTTAGCCAAGTTATATGGTATTATTTTGGAAAAGATGATCAGCACTTGGCTTGAAAGTGAGGCTAAGCGGGCTAAAGGCCAAGCAGGTTTTAGAAGGAAGCACTCAACAATGGACCATCTCGTTATGCTTAGGATAATTGTGGAGGAGTGTCGTAATGATAAATCCAATCTATTTTGTTGCTTTGTGCACTTTAGAAAAGTTTTCGATACGGTACCTACAAATAACCTTTGGAATAGATTAGAAGAGCTAAAGGTTCCTTTTGAGTTGAGAGCCGTCACAATAAGGTTATACGAGAATGTTATTTCCAAGTTTAAGACCAACGAGGGGTGGTCGAAAGATATTAAGTGTAATATCGGAGTTAAACAAGGTTTCCCCCTCTCCCCCACCCTTTTTGGCATTTACATAGATAAGCTCGAAGGTTTTTTAGAGGAAGCAGGTTGTGTTGGCATGATCTTAGCCGGAATAGTCATCATCCTTCTTCTCTATGCTGGCGATATTGTTCTTCTAGAAAGGTGTCCTTCTGATCTTGATAAGAAGCTAAGATTTCTTAAGGATTTTGGCTCTACCATGGGTATGACTGTTAACACTGACAAAACAAAAATTATGATTATCAAATCCAAGAAGGACACTTACACTAATTTTGTGTATGACAATAATAACTTGGAGGAAGTGCCTTCTTACAAATATCTAGGAATTAATATTCATCACAAGCTCAACTGGAACTATAGCATTAAGAAAATGATTAATGGAGGGTGGAAAGCTTATTTTGGTCTTGAAAATAATTGTAAAGTAGCAAACCTTGTGATGTGGGATAAAAAGAAGCCCCTCTTTGAAACCTTAGTCACTCTTGTTATCTTGCATGGGTGTGAGGTTTGGGGTTGCAGCATCTCTAGAGAATCCCAAAGAAGGATTGAGCAAATCCAGAAGCGTTTTATAATGTATAACCTCAAAATTAAAAGCAATACTCCCTACCCTATCCTCTTTATAGAAGTGGGTCTTTCCCCTATCGAGAGCCTAGTCGACTAGGCTCCTGTTGTACAAGCACAAAATCAATAACATGGGAGACCATAAACTTCCTAAACTAGCTTTAAATTCTATCCAAAACCACCTAAGGCTCAAGCGAGGTTGGTATAAGGATACCAAGGCTTGGTTAAACCGTTGGGAGATTGACAAAAATGTTTCATTGCAAAATATAAATAACATTAAAAATATTGTCACTTCTAAGTTTAAGGAGAAAATGTGGTGTGAGAAAGATTTGGAGGATACAAGAAAATTAAGACATTATAAGGATGTCATCAAACCTGCTCTAGAAGATCAAAAGTATCTCTCGGTTTTAACTAGTCCAAATAAAAAAATTAATATAGCCAAGATAAGAACGATCTCTCATGAGCTTCATAGTGAAACTGGTCGTTGGGCAGTTCCTAAAACACCATGGGTAGAAAGGATCTGCCATCTCTGTGAGAATATGAACGTTGAGGATGAAAAGCACTTCCTCTTAGAATGCCCTGCGTACACCCACATTAGATCTCAGTTTCATAATCTTTCTTGCATCCCGACCTTCATAGTTTTTTAACATGTCAAAATTATAGTGAGCTCGGGACACTTCTCTCCAAGCTTTTTGAGCATAGAAATACAATTTTAAAACAAACTAAATAATTTGTTTCTTTGAGTCCGATAGACCAAAGTTTGGTCTCAAGGGACGTTAACCATCATTAGCAGCAAAGCTGCTTATACCTACTTTAAGAAATGGTTTAATCTAATAATTTAAAAAAAAATTAATTTAATAATTTTGCATAAGTAGGTTTAATTTAATAATTTAAAAATGTTATAATTTAATAGTTATTTATAACCCAAATTCAATCTCATAATTTATAAATGTTTTGATATAATAGTTATATATAGGCCAAAGTTAAAGTTTCACATGAAAATATTTGAATAATAAATAAAAAGTCATAAGAAAATGTCATTTGTCATTTAGAAAAATCAAAATTGTATTAAATACTTAATGTTAAAGATATTAATTATGTAATAATTTATATAGATTTTATAAAATTTGTATTTCTTAATTAACAAAATTTTACCAAAATAAAATATATTTTTTCTAAAAATACTAAAAAACTAAATAAATCATTAAACTTTGGTAAATTTTTAATATAATGTCAACTAATTAAAATATTAATTATCATATTTGTTTAAATAAACCAATAAATATATATATATTAAATATTAAAAAACATCAATCTTTTAATACGTTAAAGATTTTATATATATTTAAAAAAATATTATATCTAAATAAAAGTTCTATATAGTGATATAGCTATATTAAATTATTGTGATGTGATTTTCACATTTATCAAAATTAGTCATTATGGCTATTTTAAGACATTTGACATTATTAGATTTTATTGCAAATTTTTATAAAAAAAACATTATAATATATATATATATATATATATATATATATATATATATATAAAGTTTATTATATTTAAACAAGTGAAATTAACAGCAAAGTTGCGTATACATGTTTTAAGAAATGGTTTAATTTAATGATTTAAAAATGTTTTAATTTAATAGTTTTACATACCTAGGTTTAATTTAATAATTTAAAAATGTTATAATTTAATAGTTATTTGTAACCCAAATTTAATCCCATAATTTAGAAATGTTTTGATCTAATAGTTATATATTAGCCAAAGTTAAAGTTAAAGTTTGACATGAAAATAATTGGATAATAAATAAGAAGTCATAAGAAAATGTCATTGTTATTTAGAAAAATCAAAATTATAAAAGATTTTATAAAATTTGCATTTCTTTATTAACAAAATTTTACCAAAATAAAATATAATTTTTTCTATTAACAATCAAAATGCTATATAAATTATTAAATTTTGGTAAAATCTCTAGTATAATGTAAACTAATTAAAATATTAATCATCATATTTGTTTAAATAAACCAATCAATATGTAAAAAAAATCAATCTTTAGTTTCATTAATATATTAGTTTATGAAATGTAAAAAAAGCTTAATTGAATATCAAAATAAATATTTGAAAATTTTAGTTAAAAAACTTATTCAATAAATTTATATAAAAAAAATATTATAATATGTTAAAGTTTTATATATATTAAAAAAAATTATATCTAAATAGAAGTTCTATATAGTGATATAACTATATTAATTTATTGTGATGTGATTGTCACATCTATCAAGATTAATTATTATGACTATTTTAATCAACCACACACTTGATATTATTAAATTTTATTTATATATATATATTAGAGACATTATTAGAGACACTTGACTTTATATATAAAGTTTATTATATTTAAACAAGTGAAATTAACAGCGAAGTTGCTTATACCTGTTTTAAGAAATGGTTTAATTTAATGATTTAAAAATGTTTAATTTAATAATTTTACATGCCTAGGTTTAATTTGATAATTTAAAAATATTATAATTTAATAGTTATTTGTAACCCAAATTTAATCTCATAATTTAGAAATGTTTTGATCTAATAGTTATATATTCGTCAAAGTTAAAGTTTGACATCAAAATAATTGGATAATAAATAAGAAGTCATAAGAAAATGTCATTGTTATTTAGAAAAATCAAAATTATAAAATATTTTTATAAAATTTGCATTTCTTTATTAACAAAATTTTACCAAAATAAAATATAATTTTTTTTCTATTAACAATAAAAATGCTATATAAATTATTAAATTTTAGAAAATCTCTAGTGTAATGTAAACTAATTAAAATATTAATCATCATATTTGTTTTGGATAAACCAATCAATATGTAAAAAACAATCAATCTTTAGTTTCATTAATATATTAGTGTATGAAATGTGAAAAAAGCTTAAATGAATATCAAAATAAATATTTGAAAATTTTAGTTAAAAAATTCATTCAATAAATTTATATAAAAAAAATATTATAATATGTTAAAGTTTAATTTTTTTAAAATATTTTCAATATCTAATAATTTCATTTGCACACTAGAGGAAATTAGTCAAATCATTAAAATCAACCGATCATAAAATGAAAAAGTAGATTTTAGAAAATAAAAAAATATAATTTTATTTTGAAAATATTGATTTAATATATAAATTTTATAAAAGTTATTTAAAACTTTTGAAAAAGTATATAAATTAATTAAAGTCAAAACTATTATTTGACTAAAAGATAGCTATATACCTGCCAATAAAAATTGTATATAGTAATAGTCAATTATTCTGATATCATTGTCACATCTATTAAGATTAATCATTATGGCTACTTTAATAAACAAGACACTTAGCATTGTTATATATTTTTATGGTTTTTACATTTTTAAATATAATTTTATATCTAAAAATTTCATTTACACATTAAAGTAGTCAAATCATTAAAATGAACCAATCATAAAATGAGAAAGTAGATTTCAAAAAATAAAAAAATATAGTTTTATTTTTAAAATATTAATTTAATATATGAATTTTATAAAACTTAAGTAAAACTTTTGAAAAAAATATAAATTAATTAAAATCAAAACTATTGTTTAACTAAAAGATAGCATATACCTACCTTGCCAAATATAATAATATAAAATACTTGTTTTTATAATATATATTAAATTCACAATAATAATAATCATTTTATTAATATAAATAAAAATCTTACCATAAATATTTCCTTCTCTTATTAACTACCTTATTTTTTAATTTTATGATTTAAATTACCTTATTACACGTCGCCCTAAATTATTTTCTTGAAAAGTTGGATCATAATAACATCCAATATATTATTAACTATTTTGATGCGATATTCTAACTTTTGGATTTCTTTGCAATAATTCAACTTTCACTTATTCTAGATGTCCCTATATTCCATGCTTTATCTTTAAAGGTAACTATAACACCATGTTTTTCATATATTTATAATCAACATTTTTAAAACTGTGTTTTTTTTCATTCTAGTTTATAAATGTTACTCATAATTTGCTTTTTATTTCAGCTTTTTTTTTAATATTTTAGTTATATACATGATACATATGGAATCCTATTCATTTTGTGTTTTTTTTTCTTTTAAATAATAACGATTCAAGATTTGTATTAAAGATCATTGCAATAAAGCAGAACGACTATATCACATTAAGCAGAACAACTATATTACATTTCAATGATATGGTGTACTCTCAACTAAAGACTTAATTAGTAAAAATGTAGAAGTGAAAGTTAAAGTCACCATATATGGTAAGCAAATGGAGAGGCTTACATTGACCCATAACATGTTCACTCATTTGATCTCAAGATTGGTCAAGAGCATTCATTCCATGATTTAATTTCCAAAGGGTTTAGTTGGAATTTTTTAGGTTAAGATTAGGGAAGAAGACACATTTCAATATACTCGAGGGGAGATGGAATATAAAGAAGTATATTTGGATTGGTCAAGAGCATTCATTCCATGATTTAATTTCCAAAAGGTTTAGTTGGAATTTTTTAGGTTGAGATTAGGGAAGAAGACAAATTTCAATATACTCTTGAGGGGAGATGGAATATAAAGAAGTATATTTGGAGTTCAAAGCAATTGTCAAGTAGGAAGCCCAAAATGGGAACAATTTCCTCTAAATAATCTAGGTTTTTAGGTTTTGTCAATCGATACTTTTGCTATACAAGTACAATAGAATATATAGTTGTAGGTTTTCTTTATTATGGTGAGAAATGTAAGAACTATGCATATTATAAGTAAACCTATGAGGTTAGAATAAATTGCTTTGAGTTGTATCACATTTTCTTTCCTTAGAAAAAATGTGCAGTTCTTTGTATTCAAAACCATATTGTTCATAGACAAGATGGACTTACATTAAAAATACATTTGCAAGCTGAAAGCTATATATCAAACTATTTTGTGCCAAAAAAACTAACAGTATAGCTACTGTCCTCCTTTGTATCCATGATCCATTAATTCCTCAAGTCCTAAAATTCAACATAGAAATCAAAAAATCTTAAAATATATCATGTATCAATCTCATTATTTCATTTGTTCAATTTCTTTTACCCCAGAAAATGTCTGGGATCATGATTCGTCAATGTCTTGTTCTCCATATCCCAGGTGTGCCATGTGCCCATACTAATTTGAAGTCTGTTCTTTGACATTTGATCAGCCAATTGGTTCCTTTTTTTTCTTTGACATTTGATCAGCCAATTGGTTCCAATTGGTTCCTCTTTATAGATGTGCTCAACTATACATCCCGTATCTGTCTGGTTAGCCTATCAAACTCTTAATATATGGGCTTGAGATGAATGCTTCTAAGGGATCTTTTTTGTCACATCCGATCAATGACTATCTTGGAATCCCAAAAAACCTATAGCTTTTGTACTCCCTTCATAATGGCCATCAACATAATGATATTTAATGCTAATAACTCTGCTTTGTTATTAGAATTTTCCATAATCGTGTAGCAAACTTGATTATGTGGGAATCTGTTAGATGTAGAATACCTCTTGCACCCCTAACCCAGGTGTGCCCTGAGACGCACCATCAATATAAAGCTAGTTGGCATTCCTATCAATAACCTTCTGCAGGTCACCCTCCCATTCTTTTGTGTCTCTTCCCCCTATGCAAAGTGACTTAATATAACAAGACCTTTTGAAGCATAGACTCATGAAGGAATATGAATGCCATCGAAAATAGATTTATTACTTGAAATCCATACTCCCCATATGAGAATTATTGGGAGGGACTTATAATCCTGGAATGTCAGAATTTTTGTCTAGGTATCCAGGGCTTTTTCAAGATTCTATCTTTCCCATATAAACTATAAATCACTAAAATGTGAGGAAAAGTCCCACATCTCCCTAATATATGAACACTATAAGAATAAGTGATTAATATTTTCTCCAATGTCCTTACATGAGGGACATCTCCCAGGTGCAATCCTAAATTTCTTAATCATTTTATCCAAAACATGGACCTTCTTGGATAGAGACAACTAGCTAGATGAAAATTTTAGCTTTTAGAGGGTACCTGTATTTCTAGATAGATTTAAACCACTAGTGATGTTCTGACATTTCTTCTTCCTTCTTAATGACCATGTAACCCAACACAGGTATGTACTGTCCTTCAATGGCATTCTTGAGCCAGATAAATGAGTCTTCACGGTCCACAAGTCTAATGTGATTGTTATAAAGGGCCTTAATGTACCTTTTCCATAAAGCTACTTTCCCACATCCATAAATTATAAAATGCAACCACAACTTTCTTGTAATATAGTTATTATCTATTTTGACGAAAAATAATTAATAAATAAATATTATAACTAATAATAGCGATTAATATAGATTTTTAATATTTTTCACTAGAAAATATACCAACGTATGAGAATTATCATTATTTGGGTAGTGAGAGTAGCAATCATTCCCCAACCACCTAAACTACATCTAATAAACACAATATAAAATTCTATTAACAAAAAAAATTAACTAAAAACTCATTGTCAACATTATTACCTTATAATTTATATAAAAATAATACATAAAAATTTAAACACCATCAATCAATTAAAATTTAACTAAGGATAGTTTAAGAACATGGGTGCAACCCTAACATTAAAATGTGAAATGCATATTGCATTAAAAGTGTTATATCTCGAATGAAGAATAAAGCTAGTTAAAAAACCAATCCACATCTCCAAAATTCATTAAGAATGAGAAAATAAGGTGAAACTCTTTGGCACTTTCCCTAGACTCGTAAAATTTATCAACGATTCCAAAAGAAATATTTATATAAATTCTCGTGGTGACTAAGCTCTTAAAAGGCATGTAATAATAGAAAATATATCTAACATTCCTTTTGATTAAACTAGCAATTGTACCTAGGGGTACAATAAAAGAACGCCGTGTTGTAATGTAAGGAAAGAGATGTGGACATATATAACAAGAAAGACAATTTGAAGTGTTGAAGAAAAAATTTTAGTAAAAAAAATGTTATGTTTGATACAATAATTTAAAACATTATATTGTTCACATAATTGGCCATTACATTATCAGAATTTCAGAATTTTTATTTTATCTCATCGAAATGACAATGAATTGTTAGTTTTTGTAGTTCATTGTAGATGCAAAAAATTTATGCATCTATGTACTAAT
>LPNX010824497.1:3719-15162 GCA_001517045.1 Pseudotsuga menziesii | reverse complement strand
TAGAGAGAGAGAGAGAGAGAGAGAGAGAGAGAGAGAGAGAGAGAGAGAGAGAGAGATTGGAGGTTAAGGGTTTAGAGATATAGAGAGATATTGTAGGTTAGGGGTTTAGAGGGAGAGAAAGATTGGTGGTTGTGGGTTGATAGAGATAGAGAGAATGATTGGGGGTTAATAGGAATTTAGAGATAGAGACAGATCATGAGGGGAGTATGTATGGTTAATGGGGGGGGGGAAGATACACAAATATTGGGGGAGTGGAGTTGGTTGAGGACTTGGAGTTTAGAGAGAGAGGGAGAGAGAGAATGCGTTTAGTGGTTTAGACAAAGAGAGAGAGAGAGAGAGATTAAAGGTTTGGGATTTAGAGAGGGAGACATAGAAGGAGAGAGATTAGGTGTTAGTTGTTTCAAGGGAGTGAGAGAGATCGATTGTGTTTTAGGGGTTTAGAGAAACATATATAAAATAAGGGAGATTGTTGTTTATAGGCTCAGAGAAAGGAGAGTCAAAGAGAGAGAGGGAGAGAATGATATTTGAGGTTAGGAGTTTAGAGAGAGATATTGGTGGTTAGTGGTTTGGAGAGAGAAAGGCAGAGAGAGTGGGGGTTATTGGTTTAGAGGGATACTAATAGATTGGTTGTTGGGGGTTGAAAGAGAGAGACAATGTGATTAGTGGATAATAGTGATTTAAAGATAGAGAGAGATCATGAGGGGAGTATGTATGGTTAGTGGTAGGGGGAGAGAGTCATAAACAGGGGCGAGGGGGTTGGTTGAGGAGTGTGTGTTTAGGGAGAGAGAGAGAGAGAGAGAGAGAGAGAAATATTGGGGGTTAGATATATATATATATATATATAGAGAGAGAGAGAGAGAGAGAGAGAAATATTGGGGGTTAGATATATATATATATATATATAGAGAGAGAGAGAGAGAGAGAGAGAACATAGGTGAGGGGTTTAGAGAGAGAGAAACAGAGACATAGAGATTGCAGGTTAGTGGTTTAGAGAGATTGATTAAGGGCCTAGAGATAGAAATTTGGGGTTAGTGGCTTGGAGAGAGAGAAAGGGGGTTAGAGGTTTAGACAAAGAGATTGGTGTAGGTTTTGAGAGAGAGACATATACTAAGAGATGAGGATTAGGAGAGGGAAAGAGAGAGATGAGGGATATTGGGTTTGGGTTTTAGAGAGAGACTAAGTGATTACTTGTTGGGGGTTGAAAGAGAGAGAGAGTATGATTGGGGGTTAGTAGCCATTTAGAGATAGAGAGAGATCACAAGGGGAGTATATATGGTTTGTGGTGGGGGGTAGAGATTCATAGACAATGGCAGGGAGGGGAGTTGAGGAAATAGTGTTTGTGGGGAGAGAGAGATTAGGGGTTAGTCATTTAGAGAGAGAGAGAGAGAGAGAGAGAGAGAGAGAGAGAGAGAGATTGAAATATTGGGGGTTATGTAAATAGATAGAGAGATAACGGGTTAGGAGTTTAGAGAGAGAGATAGAGAAACACAAAGGTTGTAGGTTAGGGGATTAGAGAGAGAGCATTTGGGGGTTATGGTTTTAAAAAAAAAGAGATAATGGGGGTTGCTAGTTTAGAAAGAGAGAGATATATTGGAGGTTAGAGGTCTAAATAGAGAGATTAGGGGTTAAGGGTTTAGAAAGAGAGAGTGAGAGATGGAGAGAATACATTGATAGTATGGATGGTTAGTGGTGGGGTGGAGAGATAGATAAAGAGGATGGAGGTTTAGATCATTGTCACTGGTGTTTGAGGGGTGGGAAGGAGTGATTGACCAAAGGTTACAGGTTTATAAAGAAAGAAAGAGAGAGAGAGAGAGAGAGAGAGAGAGAGAGAGAGAGAGGGATTATAGGTGAGGGGCTTAGAGACAGGGATATTTGTGGTTGGGGAATGAGAGAGAGGGGGGAGAGAGAGTGACAAAGAGAGAGAGAGAGAGAGATTGATAAATGAAGAGAGATTGGGGGTTAGTATTTTAGAGATATAGAGAGAGATAAATATATTGGTGGTTACGGGTTTAAAGAGAGAGATATTGGAGGTTAGAGAAAGATATTTGATTAGGTGTTATGGGAATAGAGAGAGTTAGATATTGGTGGTTAAGGGTTAATATACAGAGAGAGACTGATTGGAGGTTATTAGGATCTTAGACATAGAGAGAGATCACAAGGGGAGTATGTATCGTTAGTGGTTAGGGGTAGAGACACATAGACAAAGGGAGGTGGGGGGTGATTTAGGAGTGAGTGTTTGGGGGGTGGAGAGAGAGAGAGCTAGAGAGAGATAGAGGTTGAGGGTTAGGTATTTAGATAAAGAGAGAGGTAGAAATATTCAAAGTTATATATAGCTATATATATATATATATATATATATATAGAGAGAGAGAGAGAGAGAGAGAGAGAGAGAGAGAGAGAGAGAGAGAGATTATAAGTTAATAGGGGTTTAGAGAGAGAGAAATATAGATTTTAGGGAATTAAAGAGAGGGATAAGGACATGTAGAAGGGGTTAGTGATTTAGAGAGAGTGTTGGGGTTATGTTTACATAGAGATATAGTGATAGAGAGTGATAGATATTGTGGGTTAGACATTTAAAGTGAGAGAGAGATTGGGGGTTAGGGGTTTAGAGAGAGAGAGAATGAGGGTTATGGGTTTAAATAGAGATAGAGAGAGAGAGAGAGATTGGGGAATGGAGGTTAAAGGTTTAAAGAGAGAGAGAGAGAGAGATTTAGAGAAAGAAACGAAGATATTAGGGGTTAGGGGTTGAGAGAGAGAGAAAAAGTGAAAGAGATTGGAGGGTAGGGGTTTAAAGACTAAGAGAGAGATCAGTGGCTAGTTTTTTAGAGAGATATATAGATTGGAAGTTGATAGGGTTTTAGAGAGAGAGAGATAGAAGGGTGGAGTATGAATGGTTATTCATGGGTGGAAGAGAGGGATAAAAGGGTGGACAGATATGCCTAGTGCATAGAGGGGGATTTGGGAGAGAGAAAGAGAGATAAAGAGACATTAGGGTTTAGAGAGAGAGAGAGAGAGAGAGAGAGAGAGAGAGAGAGAGAGAGATTAGGGGATAGGGATTTATTTAGATAGAAAGAGAGAGATTAAGAGTCAAGGGTTTAAAGAGATAGAGATAGAGAGAGGTTGGGGCTTAGGGGGTTATAGAAAAATATATAATGGGGTTTAGGCATTTAAAGGGCAAGGAAGAGAGAGGGGTAGAGATAGAGAGGGACATGGAGGGAGTAAGAGAGAAAAATTGTGTGTTAGGGGTTTAGAGAGAGAAAGAGAGATATTGGGTGTTACTTGTCTAGAGAGAGGAAAGGAGGGAGAGAGATATTGGGGGTTTTTATAGCTAGCGATTGGCAATTAGTAGTTTAGACACACACACAGAGAGACACACATAGATTAGGGTTTAGGAATTTGGAGAGGTATACAAAGTGAGAAAGACATTGGTGGTTATGGGTTTAGACAAAGAGATAGAGAGATTGTATGTTAGAGAGAGAGAGAGAATGGTTTTTATGGGTTTATAAAGAGAGAGAGAGAGGGTTATTGGGGTTTAGAGAGAGAGATATAAAAAAAATGGGGGTTTGATAGATATATAGACATAGAGAGATAAAGAAAGATAATGCTCAAAGGTTAGGGGTTTAGAGAGAGAGAGAGAGAGATAAACAAAGAGATTGGGGATTAGGGGGATTAGAGAGAGAGAGAGAGAGAGAGAGAGAGATTGGTATTTACAGGTTTAAATAAAGAGAGAGAATGGGGTTATGGGTTTGGAGAGGGATATATATGGGTTTAGGAGTTTAGGGGAGAAGAGAGCGAGATATTAAGGGAGAGGAGGTTAGGGTTTTAAAGAGAGATATATTAGGGGTTATGGGCTTATAAAGAGAGAGTGTTTAGAAGTTAATAGGGATTTAGAGAGAGACATAACATGGGAGGAGTGTGGATGGAGCGAGAGATATAGTAGGGGGATGGTTAGATGGTTGTGTATTGGGTGTTGGAGAGAGAGAGAGATTAATTGTTAGGGTTTAATAAATAAATGGAAAGAATGGGGGTTAGGAGTTTAAAGAAATGGAAAGAATGGGGGTTAGGAGTTTAAAGAAATGGAAAGAATGGGGGTTAGGGGTTTAGAGATAGAGATAAATAAGGATTATGGATTTAGAATGAGAGAGAGAGAGAGAGAGATTAGATTTTAGTGGTTTAGAGAGAGAGAGAGAGAGATATTATAGGTTAAGGATTTAGAGAGAGATTAGGATTGGAGATTTATAGTGAGACGAAGAGCAATAGGGGGTTAATAGGGTTTCAGAGATGGAAATAGATCACATAGGGAGTATGAATTTGATTAGTGTTCAAGAGGAGAGAGACATAAATAATAAGGGAGAGGGAGGTTACTGAGGAGTGGGGCTTCAGAGAGAGAGAGAGATTGGGGGTTAGCATATTAGAGAGATAGAGTTTGGGAGTTAGGGGATTAGAGAGACGAATTAGTGGTTAGGTGTTTTTAGAGAGAGAGATTAGAAGTTATAGGGGTTAGAGAGAGAGGGATATTGGGGATTAGTGGTTTAGAGAGAGAGTGCGTGATTAGTGGTTTGGTATTAATAGAGAGGGAGAGTGATCAATGGTTAATAGGAATTTATAGATAGAGAGAGACCATGAGGGGAGTATGTATGGTTAGTGGTGGGTGGGAGAGAGGCATAGATAGGGGGAGGGGGGTAATAAAGGAGTGGTTGTTTGGGATGGGGGAGAGATAGATAGATAGATGGGCGACGAGAGAGAGAGGGGGTATTGGTGTTAGGGTTGAGAGAGAGAGAGAGAGAGAGAGAGAGAGAGAGAGAGAGAGAGAGAGATAGATCAAAATATGGGGGCTATATAGATAAATAGATAGAGAGAGAGAAAGAGAGATAGTACTCAAAGGTTAGGGGTTTATATATAGAGAGAGAAGAGAGAGAGATTTTGGGGGTTAGGGGTTTAAATAAAGAGAGAGAATGAAGGTTAGGGGCGTAGAGAGGGAGATATTGGGGTTTAGGAGTTTATGGGGAGAGAGAGATTAAGGGAGAGGAGGTTAGGGGTTTAAAGAGAGAGAGAGAGAGAGAGAGAGAGAGAGAGAGAGAGAGAGATTAGGGGTTATGGGCTTAGAAAGAGATAATGATTAGAAGTTAATATGGGTTTAGAGAGAGAGAGAGAACTTGGGAGGAGTGTGGATGGAGAGATATATATAATATGGGGATGGTTAGAAGGTTGTGCAGTGGGTGTTTGGAGAGAGAGAGAGAGAGAGAGAAAGAGAGAGAGATTAAGTGTTAGGGTTTTAGAGAGAGATAAATACATGGATTCATGGTTTAGAGAGAGAGTGGGGGGGTTATGGGTTTAGAGTATAGAAAGAGATTGTGGGTTAGGGGTTTAGAGAGAGAGAGAGAGAGGGGGGGGGGGTTACGGATTTAGACAAAGAGATAGAGAGAGATTAGAGTTTAGTGGTTTGGAGAGAGAGAGATTGGGGGTCAGGTGTTTAGAGAGAGAGAGATCGATTGGGTTTTAGTGGTTTAGAGGGAGGTTGTGGGTTAGGGTATGAGAGAGAGAGAGAGATTTGGATTGGGAATTTATAGTGAGACAGAGAGCAATAAGGGGTTAATATGTTTTTAGAGAAAGAAAGAGATCACAGGGGGAGTATGAATTTGATTAGTGGTGAGGAGAAGAGAGACACAAATAACAAGGGAGAGGGAGGTTGTTGAGGAGTGGGGTTTTTGGGAGAGAGAGAGATAGAGATTGGGGGTTGGCGTATTAGAGAGATAGAGTTTGGGAGTTAGCGGTTTAGAGATATAGAGAAAGAGATTTGAGGTTAGGAGTTTAGAGAGAGGGATTAGTGGTTAGGTGTTTATAGAGAGAGAGATTAGAAGTTATGGGGGTGTAGAGAAAGAGGGGGGAGGGGATATTGGGCATTAGCATTTAGGAGAGAGAGTGTGAGTGATTAGTGGTATGGGGATAGGGATTTGGAGAGGTATTTAGATTAGGGTTTAGGGATTTGGAGAGGTATATGAAGTGAGAAAGACATTGGTGGTTATGGGTTTAGACAAAGAGATAGAGAGATTAGGTTTTAGGGGTTTAGAGAGAGAGAGAGAGAGAGAGAGAGAGAGAGAGAGAGAGAGAGAGAGATGGATATTAGGGATTAGGGGTTTAAAGACAGAGAGAGTGAGTGATTAGTGGTTCGGGGTTAAAATATATGGATTGATTTTTTGGGGGTTAATAGGAATTTAGAGATAGAGAGAGACCTTGAAGAGACTATGCATGGATAGTGGTGGGAGAGAGAGAGAGATAGATAAGTTGGGGTGGTTGAGATGTGGGTGTTTGGAAAGGGTGAGAGAGAGAGAGGGTTATTGGGGTTTAGAGAGAGAGATATCAAAAGAATGGAGGTTTGATAGATATATAGACATAGAGAGAGAAAGAAAGATAGTGCTCAAAGGTTAGGGGTTTAGAGAGAGAGAGAGAGAGAGAGAGAGAGAGAGAGAGAGAAATAAAGAGAGAGAATGGGGTTAGGGGTTTAGAGAGGGATATATATGGGTTTAGGAGTTTAGGGGAGAAGAGAGTGAGATATTAAGGGAGAGGAGGTTAGGGTTTTAAAGAGAGATATATTAGGGGTTATGGGCTTATAAAGAGAGAGTGTTTAGAAGTTAATAAGGATTTAGAGAGAGACATAACATGGGAAGAGTGTGGATGGAGAGAGATATATAGTAGGGGGATGGTTAGATGGTTGTGTATTGGGTGTTTGGAGAGAGAGAGAGATTAATTGTCAGGGTTTAATAAATAAATGGAAAGAATGGGGGTTAGGGGTTTAGAGATAGAGATAAATAGGGATTAGGGAATTAGAAAGAGAGAGTGAGATTAGATTTTAGTGGTTTAGAGAGAGATATATATATATATTATAGGTTAAGGATTTAGAGAGAGATTAGGATTGGAGATTTATAGTGAGACAAAGAGGAATAGGGGGTTAATAGGGTTTCAGAGATGGAAATAGATCACATAGGGAGTATGAATTTTATTAGTGGTTAAGAGGAGAGAGATGTAAATAACAAGGGAGAGGGAGGTTGCTGAGGAGTGGGGCTTCAGAGAGAGAGAGAGAGAGATTGAGGGTTACTGTATTAGAGAGATAGAGTTTGGGAGTTAGGAAATTAGAGAGATGAATTAGTGGTTAGGTGTTTAGAGAGAGAGAGAGATTAGAAGTTATAGGGTTAGATAGAGAGGGATATTGGGGATTAGTGGTTTAGAGAGAGAGTGTGTGATTAGTGGTTTGGTATTAATAGAGAGGGAGAGTGATCAATGGTTAATAGGAATTTATAGATAGAGAGAGACCATGAGGGGAGTATGTATGGTTAGTGGTGGGTGGGAGAGAGGCATAGATAGGGGGAGGGGGGTAATAAAGGAGTGGTTGTTTGGGATGGGGGAGAGATAGATAGATAGATGGTCGATGAGAGAGAGAGGGGGTATTGGTGTTAGGGTTGAGAGAGAGAGAGAGATAGATCAAAATATGGGGGCTAGATAGATAAATAGTTAGAGAGTGAAAGAGAGATAGTACTCGAAGGTTAGGGGTTTATATATAGAGAGAGAAGCAAAGAGATTCAGCATTACGGGGATTAAAGAGAGAGATTTTTGGGGTTAGGGGTTTAAATAAAGAGAGAGAGAATGGAGGTTAGGGGCATACAGAGGGAGATATTGGGGTTTAGGATTTTATGGGGAGAGAGAGATTAAGGGAGAGGAGGTTAGGGGTTTTGGAGAGAGAGAGAGAGACATATTAGGGGTTATGGGATTAGAAAGAAACAATGATTAGAAGTTAATATGGGTTTAGAGAGAGAGATAGAACTTGGGAGGAGTGTGGATGGAGAGATATATATAATAGGGGGATTGTTAGAAGGTTGTGCAGTGGGTGTTTGGAGAGAGAGAGAGAGAGAGAGAGAGAGAGAGAGAGAGATTAAGTGTTAGGGTTTCAGAGAGAGAGATAAATACATGGATTCATGGTTTAGAGAGAGACTGGGGGGGTTATGGGTTTAGAGTATAGAAAGATATTGTGGGTTAGGGGTTTAGAGAGAGAGAGAGAGATAGGGGTTAGGGATTTAGACAAAGATATAGAGAGAGATTAGAGTTTAGTGGTTTGGAGAGAGAGAGAACTAGAGAGATTGGGGGTCAGGTGGTTAGAGAGAGAGAGATCGATTGGGTTTTAGTGGTTTAGAGGGAGGTTGTGGGTTAGTGTATGAGAGAGAGAGAGAGAGATTTGGATTGGGAATTTATAGTGAGACAGAGAGCAGTAAGGGGTTAATATGGTTTTACAGATAGAAAGAGATCACAGGGGGAGTATGAATTTGATTAGTGGTGAGGAGGAGAGAGACATAAATAACAAGGGAGAGGGAGGTTTCTGAGGAGTGGGGTTTTTGGGAGAGAGAGAGAGATTGGGGGTTAGCGTATTAGAGAGATAGAGTTTGGGAGTTAGTGGTTTAGAGAGATAGAGAAAGAGATTTGAGGTTAGGATTTTAGAGAGAGGGATTAGTGGTTAGGTGTTTAGAGAGAGAGAGATTAGAAGTTACAGGGGTGTAGAGAGAGAGGGGGGGGGGATATTAGGCATTAGCATTTGAGAGAGAGAGTGTGAGTGATTAGTGGTTTGGGATTAACAAAGAGGGAGAGAGTTATCGGTGGTTAATAGGAATTTAGAGATAGAGAGAGACCATGAGGGGAGTATGCATGGTTAGTGGTGGGTGGTAGAGAGGCATAGATAGTGGTAGGGGGGGTAGTTGAGGAGTGGATGTTTGGGAGGGGGGAGATATAGAGAGAGATAGATAGATAGGGTATGAGAGAGAGAGAGAGAGACTTGGATTGGGAATTTATAGTGAGACAGAGAGCAATAAGGGGTTAATAGGGTTTTAGAGATAGAAAGAGATCACATGGGGAGTATGAATTTGATTAGTGGTGAGGAGGAAAGAGACATAAATAACAAGGGAGAGGGAGGTTGTTGAGGAGTGGGGTTTTTGGGGGAGAGAGAGAGAGAGAGATTGGGGTTAGCGTATTATAGAGATAGAGTTTGGGAGTTAGCGGTTTAGAGAGATATAGAAAGAGATTTGAGGTTAGGATTTTAGAGAGAGGGATTAGTGGTTAGGTGTTTAGAGAGAGAGATATTAGAAGTTACAAGGGTGTAGAGAGAGAGGGGGGGGGGATATTGGGAATTATCATTTGAGAGAGAGAGAGAGAGAGTGAGTGATTAATGGTTTGGGCTTAACAAAGAGGGAAAGAGTGATCAGTGGTTAATGGGAATTTAGAGATAGAGAGAGACCATGAGGGGAGTATGTATGGTTAGTGGTGGGTGGGAGAGAGGCATAGATAGTGGTAGGGGGGGGAGTTGAGGAGTGGATGTTTGGGAGGGGGGAGATATAGATATAGATATATAGATAGGGAGAGAGAGAGAGAGAGGGATATTGGGGTTAGGGGCTTAGAGAGAGAGAGAGAGAGATCAAAATTTGGGGTTTAGATAAATAAATAGATAGAGAGAGAAAGAGAGATAGTGCTAGAAGGCTAGGGGTTTAGAGAGAGAGGGATAGAAATAAAGATATTGGGGATTAGGGGGATTAGAGAGAGAGAAAGAGTTCCAAGGTTAGGGGTTTAAATAGAGAGAGAGAATGGGGTATAGAGAGAGAGAGGGGGATATTGGGAATTAGCATTTGAGAGAGAGAGTGAGTGAGTGATTAGTGGTTTGGGCTTAACAAAGAGGGAGAGAGTGATCGATGGTTAATAGGAATTTAGAGATAGAGAGAGACCATGAGGGAAGTATGTATGGCTAGTGGTGGGTGGTAGAGAGGCATAGATAGTGGGAGGGGGGGTAGTTGAGGAGTGGATGTTTGGGAGAGGGGAGATAGAGAGAGATATATATAGATAGGGAGAGAGAGAAAGGGATATTGGGGTTAGGGGTTTACAGAGAGAGAGATCAAAATATGGGGTTTAGATAAATAAATAGATAGAGAGAGAGAAAGAGACAGTGCTCGAAGGTTAGGAGTTTAGAGAGAGAGAGAGAAACAAAGAGATTTGGGATTAGGGAGAGAGAATTTCAGGGTTAGGGGTTTAAATAAAGAGAGAGAATGGGGGTTAGGGGTGTAGCGAGGGAGATGTTGGGTTTTAGGATTTTTTGGGGAGAGAGAGATTAAGGGATAGGAGGTTAGGGTCTTAGAGAGACATAGACTATGGGATTAGAAAGATATAGTGATTAGAAGTTAATAGGGGTTTAGAGAGAGAGAGAGAGGGAGCAATATTAAGTGTTAGGGTTTTAGAGAGAGAGATAAATACATGGATTAGTGGTTTAGAGAGAGTTGGGGGGGTTATGGGTTTAGAGAAAGAGATAGTGATTAGGGATTTAGAGAGAGAGAGAGAGAGAGAGAGAGAGAGAGAACTAGAGAGATCGATTGGGGTTAGGTGTTTAAAGGGAGAGATCGATTGGGTTTTAATGGTTTAGAGGGAGGTTGTGGGTCAAGGTATTAGAGAGAGAGAGATATTGGGGTTAGGAATTTATAGTGAGATAGAGAGCAATAAGAGGTTAATAGGGTTTTAGAGATAGAAAGAGATTACAGGGGGAGTAAGAATTTGGTTAGTTATTAGGAGGAGAGAGATATAAAGAAGGAGGGAGGTGGAGGTTGTTGAGGAGTGAGTGTGGTTTTAGAGAGAGAGAGAGAGAGAGAGAGAGAGAGAGAGAGAGAATGGGGGTTAGCTTATTAGAGAGATAGAGTTTGGGAGTTAGGGGTTTAGAGAGATACAGTTTGGGAGTTGAGGTTAGGGGTTTAGAGAGAGGGGTTATTGGGTAGGTGTTTAGAGAGAGGGAGAGAGATTAGAAGTTAACAAGAGTTTAGAGAGAGACAGAGAGATATGGCATAGGGGCAGTAATGGATGGTTAGTTATCGGGTGGAATGAGAGACAAAGAGGGGGAGGGTTATATGGCAGTATAATGGGTTTTTTTTGGGTGGGGAGAAAGAGAAAACATAGGTTGGGGGTTTAACAAGAAAGAGAGGTTAGGGGTTTAGAGAGCGAGAGAGAGAGATTGGAGGTTATGGTCTTAGAGAGATATTTTTGGGGTTAGGGATTTAAAGAGAGAGAGGCATTAGGGGTTAGGGGTTGAGAGATAGAGAGAGGGCGGGGTTAGGAGTTTAAAGAGTGAGAGAGATATTGGAGGTTAGGGGTTTAGAGATAGATAGGGGGAGATTGGGGGTTAGGGGATTAGAGAAAGAGATTGGGTTCAAAGTGTTTTGAGAGAGAGAGAGAGAGAGAGAGAGAGAGAGAGAGAGAGAGAGAGAGATTGGATTTTATGGGTTTAGAGAGAAAGGTAGATTGGAGGCTATGAATTTAGAGAAAAAAGGGAGTGGTAGACATAGAAAATGAGGCATATTGGGGGTTAGTGGTTTAGAGAGAGAGATTGGGTATTAGTGATTTGGAGATAGATTTATATTGGAGGTTAGGG
>LPNX010824494.1:5754-17240 GCA_001517045.1 Pseudotsuga menziesii | reverse complement strand
CCTAGTAATTGTCCTTTGGGGGTTGATCTTTTGGCATTCAATGTATTTGAATTGCTCTCTCTCTCTTGTTTCTGTGTCGGGTATGGGGGCATGTATGCCAGGTAGAGCCTAATTGGTGTGAATTTAGTCTCAGCCTGTCTGTTTACCTTGAATTTGTGCATCTTTTTCTTCCTGTACGTGGGTTTGTCAATTACAGTCGCGTATACACGCGGTTTCCTCTGAGATTTTCGCGTATACATGCGGGTTCACTGCGCACAGTCGCGTATACCCTGGTTTTACCTTTTTGTGGAAGATTGTGGATTGCTGGGTGAATGCTGTTAGTTGCTGAGTCTCCTTTGGCACTACCTGAGTCTGTTAATACCTCTATGTTTGACCAGAAACATTTTTTTTTAGCCTAAATTTTTTCCTTTAGGAAAGTTCTTGTCATGGCATCTTTGATTTTTTGTTTGAGATTAGTGCATTAGAGTCCTTGTGCCTTAGTTCTTTGCTGGAATGCTGTTTATGTGTGCTTGCAGAGTCTTGGCTGGTTAGAATCATTCTTTTGCTTTTTGTATCTCTTTATTTTCAAAAAATCCAAAATATTTTCTTATCATCATGCATTGCATTATGCATTTTGCATTGTACTTGCATTAGATATAGATTTGCTTTGGAGTAATAGTTAGGAATTCATATAGGGAAATTTGCATTCAGCATTTGAAGAAGAAATTGTGCATTCACGTAGTACGCATACCCTGTTTTCATGGACACAATGCATTCGCATTGATTGTTAGGTGTGCATTTTGCTTATTGTTGCGTCATAACACCATTAGTTGCACGACCATATCCTATTTTTGAGTAATAAAGCCAAACTAAAATCAACGCTAATTAAAATGAATTACACTCTTTTCTTTTCTAGGGTGCACCAACAAGCTTAGGTTTTAGGATCTTGGAATAGTTCATTGTAAGTCAATTCTCCAAGATCACTAAATAACAACAACTAGGTGTCTATCCAGGGAGTGTGTGAAATCCTTTATATAACCAGCGTTCTCAGGAAGCTCCTCTCAAAAGGGATTCAAGCACTAGGCAGTGTGAGCGGTTGTTGATTGGGATAACCCCTGGTCGAGAACTGTGTAGCACCGGCGATATAGCCAGGATTGTATTCGTATCTGGGGGCTCTTTCGGGAGTTTCGGGCTTTGCTACCCTGCCCATACGGTCAATCCCGCCTGCGACTGTCCGCCTGAGCATTGATTATATCGAAGTGACCTTAGTGACCTTACCTAGGATATCGAGGGGGTACGTGTAGAGGTTATTCTGCATGTGTCCCGACCAGGTTGGGGTCGGATAGCATATTCGCTTTACGCGTTGAAGCTGAGGGCCACAATAATTGGTTTCGAACCTCCGCTTGTGGTGACAAGGGCCTCTCAAGCCTCTCCTAAGCGAGACATACCGACCACATTCGGGAGCTCACTTATCCAGCCCTTGTTTGCTTGCTTTTGGCTTTAGATTTTATAGTGATTGCTCTATGCATGCTAGTTGGCCTAGGGTTGACGTAAATAGAGAGTCTTTGCTTTTTGTTGAGTCATTGTGGAGTCAGGTGCAGTTCCGCGCCATTCTCGTCAGTTAGCAGGACTTCCGCCTTCCACTTCTCCTCCTCCTTTGGGAGAGGGGCCTAGATTGTCCAGGCGAACTATGTCACACACTGATTCACACACCATGGAGGATCATTCAGAGATTATTCCCGAGCCACCTCCTCCCATTCGTATTGACGATGGGGAGCTTACCCCTACATATGATCCCTCACCTGACCTAGCTGAGATTGGTCCTGTTATTTCCCAGATAGGATCTTTTCATGAGAGACCTCCTCACCCTAGGGCAGATTCCCCATTGACACGTTACCGGTATGGAATGCCGGATGATGCCGAGACTCACTTTGACCCTCCTAGTACCAGCTATGGTAGTTATGCTACGACTGGTTTTCCTATGCACGATTTGACATTTCATGTTGAATCCGACTTTGACCCTAACACTATGCCTGGGGGCATTCCCACGCCTTACCTTGTGGAGAGGTTTGGAAGTACTAGTCACATTGCACCTTCCATCCCAGTGGTGGAAACTCCATCTTATATACCTCCTAGGCCTAGAGTTAGTGATCCGATAGCGATACCAGGTTCTAGACGAGTGATGATAGGTACTAGTACATTTCTTCTTACAGAGATTCCTTCGTCCTCGCTTCCGAGTTCTTCAAATGTAAACCCTCCACCTTACTCTCGTGGTCCTTCGAGTCGGCATGTAGCTACGAGTCAGATCCGTACTACGGTTATTAAACCAATTGTGTCTCAAGCCTACATACCACCCGTGGTTTCGAGAGGTTATGTTCATGTTTCTAGAGGTCAGATTGCTACTTCCTCGACATATATCCCTACTTCCGGTATGTATATACCTACTTCCGAAATGTATGTACCTACCTATGGAGTGTCTCATGGGTCATCGCAGCCGATGACCTATGGACCCTACTATGGGGCACAGTATGGACAGGTCTCCCAACCTTATGGAGGCGGTTATTCACAACCTGCTTACTCTCCCAACTATGGCTTTGTAGCTCCTACTAGTCAAGGTCCACCTCATTATGTGACTTCCACGCCACCCTATACGGGTCATACAGGAGGAGGTCACTATGGCCAAGGTCATGGTGGTAATCAATCCTATATGAATCAGGGAGCGGTCCCTAGACCTCATCATGCTAAGCTCCCTTTCCTCGTGACACTCAATTTACCTGACTTATCGAGACTTACGAACGATCCTGTGGCTCATGACCCGGCTTGGCCGGCTGTCCCTACCAAGCTTCCTTCGGACATACCTAAGTTTGAAGGCAAACCAGGAGAGGATCCGAGTGAACACGTTACGACATTCCACCTATGGTGCTCTTCCAATTCATTGCATCAAGACTCAGTCCGTTTGAGACTATTGCAACGCACCCTTACAGGGCCGGCGGCGAAATGGTATATAGAGTTACCTAGGGGTGCCTTTACTTTGTTCGACGACCTTGCGATCACTTTCCTTAATCACTTCCAGCTACCGGTACGATATGATGTTGGTACTGAACTCTTGTCGACATTTCGGCAAGATAAAGCCACCCATATTTCTGATCATATTCAGGAGTGGCGTAGACGGAAGAGATTAATCAAAGCCTTTATACCGCCGGAGTTCCTCCTTGAATGGTTCCGAAAATATTTATTGCCATATATCGCGAAGGATGTTTCCACATCCGGAGTGCAGAATGAGGAACAAGCCATCTTTAGGGCGCAGGAACTAGACTTGATCTATGCTCAGTCTGGTTTGTTATATGAGATTATACCTAATGCCCCTCGTTCTAGTTTTGATCCCAAGGTCAAACCTGGACCACATGCTGATGGCATTGTGGGTAGTGCAAGTAAGAAACCTACAGGTTCGGTTGTGAAACAAGTTTCTCAATTGTCAATCAACCAATCTGCCTCGGGACAAGCTACGGCTTCGTCTCAGCCTGCCCAAATGGGGAATGTACTTGCTGTGCAATAGTCCGACCAGAAGGGTAACCAGCAACCCGGACGGAATAGAAAAAAGGGTAAAAACAATAATAAGAAGGGTGGGAATAAAAATGAGAATGCCAACAATAATGACAAGAACAATAAAAATGCTGGGGGGGACAAGCAGAATAAGCATAAGGTTAAGTTTCCTTGCAATATTTGTAAGGATGATCACCTCACTTACTTGTGCCCTAGGATGGATGAAGCTTCGAAGTTCATAGCACAGGGCCCAGCTGTGTTAACGAACCCTTTACCGCATAACCAGAATATGAACTCAAAGTCCCATGATCAATATAGTGATGAAGATCCACCTGAAACTAGTGGTCGTGGGTGCATTAATATGGTCCATGCCGCGAAAGTTGTGACGCATGCGAAAGATTATTCTTCGTCACAACCCAACCCAGGAAAAGAACCTGATCCACCAGGAACCCCTTTGCGTATTGAGAAACCTGCTGATAAGCCTGAAGCTGCACCTCGCATTCCTAAGGGGGTACTTAAGCGTTCGGGGCATAATCGAAATGCCCGAGCCACCCAGAACTATTCAGTTGTCGAGGACTTGGGTCATACTCCTTGTGCGATGTCTGCATTGTAAGTGCTTCAGATTTGTCCATCGCAAAGGAAGGCTTTGCTTTCCGCTCTTGGTGTGAATGTTGATGATTCTTCCTCAGTGATCAAATTTGAAACTGCAGGACATCAGCCTCGCTTGCCCTACTATGTGTCCCTTTTGGTGCATGTAGAATGTCTTAATATGATCATCAAGCGTACTATGATTGACGAGGGCGCTGCTGCTTCTGTGATGTCTTTGTCTTGTTGGAAGGGTCTTGGTTCTCCTGAGTTGTCGAAGTCTACGACCATGTTAACTGCTTTTGATGGGAGATCGTTTAGGCCGCACGGTATCCTTCCTTCTCTTAAAGTCCATTTGGGAGGGAAGACCGTTGCGATAGAGGTCAAGGTGGTTGATGCGCCCCTTGACTACAATCTCTTACTGGGAAGGAATTGGATGTATAGTATGCAAGCCATTGCGTCTTCTGTATTTCGTGTTGTATACTTTCCTCATAATGGGAAGATTGTGACGATCGATCAGATGTCATTCAAGAATCCGCCTGTTAGTACATCTTCGGAAGCTTCGGTTCCGAAATTTGAACATTCCCAGCCGGCAACTGGGAGTGTCGGTGTAGGTATGTATCCTTCCCTCATGGGAACCTTTAGTTGTCCTACACCCATCCTCATGATAGGAGCTCGTTTCGATGGTGCTTCCACGTCTATGAGATCGGTGCCTTTTCGCACAAATCATATGGAAGATCCTTGGATTCTTCCATCGCCGAGTCCTTCGAGTGAGGCCATTGAGACAAGTATGCCCTTTCCTGCAGCCATGATTGCTTACCAAGCTAATCTTCAATCTGCTGCAGAGCCTTGTTCTTCTTCTTCACGGATAGAGGAGGAAGACCCCTATGTGCTGCCCGCATGGGCAGTACAGTCTTCTCATGCCCACGATTGCCTTGATACAGTTTTCCCTTCAGATGAAGTGATTATCGAGGCTATGTCGGGAGTTGAGCCACCATGGGAGGAACTTCATCATAGATCATATTTCCTTCCAGAGATTGACCTTTTGGAGCATGAGGATTATAGGGAGATTCTTAGACAGAAAGTTGGTAGACCCATGATTCCATTAAGCTCTCCTGGTCAGATGGCTGATGGAAACATGGCAAACATATCGTCAACTATGCCTATCAACATTTCTCGTAACCCTGGTATAATTGAGAATGTATACATTGGGGCGGATTGTTCCCAAGATGAGATTCGTGAGTATATCGAGCATTTCAAGGAATTCCGTGATGTTTTTGCTTGTTCTTACGATGAGATGCCAGGGATTGACCCTCGGATTGTCGAACACAAAATTAAGACTTACCCCAATGCGAAGCCTGTTCGACAGCGTTTACGCGCGGTAAATCCTAGGAAAGCACCCGCCATAAAGGCAGAGATAGAGAAGCTATTGAAAGCTGGTTTCATCTATCCCGTTCCCTTGATGGAGTGGGTTTCAAACCCCATTCCGGTAGATAAGAATCAAGGAGTGATCCGTATATGCACTGATTTCCATGATTTAAATCGTGCCTGTCCTAAGGATAACTTCCCCACACCGTTTATAGATCAGATTTTGGATGAGTGTGCGGGTAGCGAGGTGTTCTCCTTTATGGACGGTTTTTCTGGATATAATCATATTCAAATTAAACTTGAGGACCAACACAAGACCTCATTTATTTGTCCTTGGAGAACATTTGCGTATTGGAAAATGCCTTTCGGCCTTAAAAACACCGGAGCTACGTTTCAGCGGGAAATGACCTTGATTTTCCACTATCTCAAGTCCATTATCGAAGTATTTTTGGATGACCTCGCTGCTCATTCTCGCATGAGGATGCGTCATTCTTATCACTTGAGATTGGTGTTCTAAAGATGCTGGCACTATGCTGTTAGATTGAACCCTCATAAGTGCATCTTTTGCATGAAATCAGGTCGTTTATTAGGATTTATCGTTTCGAAAGAGGGTATAAGAGTCGACCCCTTGAAAGTGGAGGCAATACTTTAGTTGTCTCCCCCGTGAAATATTCGTCATATTCAGTGTTTGCAAGGCTTGGCAAACTTCCTACGAATATTTGTTGTCAATTTCGCCAATTTGACTAGAGGTTTCATGCGTCTCCTGAAGAAGGATACTCCCTTTGAATGGGATGAGCAAGCCCAGGAGTCCTTCGATGCCCTTAAGAGAGCCCTAGCATCGGCCCCGGTGATTAGTCCTCCGGATTGTAGCCGTGATTTCCTATTATATGTGGCCGCGTCTTTAGAGACGATTGGGATGGTTTTGGTTCAAGAGGATGAGGAGCTCTAGGAGCATGCAATATATTATTTGAGCCGAAACCTTATTGACGCAGAGATTCAGTATTCTCATGTTGAGAAGCTTGCCTTAGCCACCGTACATGCGGTGCAGCGTTTGAGACATTATATTATCCTTCGCCAAACCTTGGTTGTTGCCCATGTCAATCCATTTCAGTTCGTCCTCACATGTAGGATGATTGGGGGAAAATATAATAAATGGATTGTCATCCTGCAAGAGTTTGATCTCGAGTTTGTTTCGGCAAAATCGAAGAAATATTTAATCTTTGCAGAGCTCATATCGGATTTTCCAAGTGAGGCCGAGGAGTCGGTATGTGAAGATACCTTCGTTGATGAACACATTTTCTTGATCTCAACGGCTGACCCATGGTACGGAGATATCATAGTATATTTGCAAATGCAGAGGACCCCTACTCACCTCGCGTGAGATGAGCGACGTCGGTTACATCACGTTTCCAAGAACTACCCCATAGTGGACAATACTTTGTACCACCGTGGAGTAGATTCCCTTTTACGATGTTGTTTAACTCACGAGGAGGATGAGGTAGTGCTTAATGATTGCCACGGAGGGGCGTGTGGTGGTCATTTATCTGGGCTTGCTACAGCTCAAAATATTTTGAGAGTAGGATATTTCTGGCCATCGATCTTCAAGGATTGTATTGAAGCGGTCAAGAGGTGCCACCCTTGCCAGGTGTTCGCACGTAACATGCGCTCGAAGCCGGCCCCGTTACACCCTATTATCACCGCCAGTCCCTTCACCAAGTGGGGGCTCGATTTTATGGATTGCAACCCAGCCTCGGCTGGGGGGCACCATCATATCATAGTGGCTGTCGATTACTTCATGAAATGGGCTGAGGAAATGCCTACAGTAAAATCCAATGGTGAGACAGCCGCTCACTTCGTATTCAACCAAATCATCTCTAGGTTCGGGATTCCGAGAGAGCTAGTCACTAACCATGGCTCGCACTTTCAGAACCGTATGATGGAAGAGTTGGCATCCAAGTTAGGGTATAAGCAAGAGTATTCCTCTTCTTACTATCCTCAAGTGAATGGACAGGTTGAAGCAGTGAATAAATCACTTAAGTCCATTCTCCAACGAACCATCACACAAAGCAAGACGAATTGGCATATTATGTTGTACCCTGCTTTGTGGGCATATCGAACCGCGGTAAAGACTGCCACTGGTTTTTCTCCATATCAGCTCATTCATGGAGTGGAGTCAATATTGCTAGTTGAATGCGAGATTCCTTTGTTGAAGTTAGCCGTGGAACTCTTACCAGACACTTCACCTTTGGAGGAGCGTTTGGTTCACCTTGAGCAACTCGATGAGCAGCGTAGAGATGCCTTGGTGACTCTAGAGGTTAATAAGCGTCGCGTAAAGGCCCAATACGATAAGTCTGTCTGTCCGAGAGTGTTTAGTGAGGGAGACTTGGTCCTTTTGTGGGATCAATCGAAAGAACCCTTAGGGGCAGGGAAGTTCAATTCTATGTGGCGTGGTCCTTACGTGGTCAAGCGTGTGTTAGAGAAGGGTGCCTACGAGTTAGTGGATTACAAAGGGACAGCCTTGGCGGAGCCTAGAAATGGGCTCTATCTCAAAAACTACTATGCATGATCTTTAGCCAAGGTTGTTTGTTGTATATTATTGTACAGCTTTTTTGCATAGTTAGGTCTTGTTTATCGTGATCGGGTTTGTGATTAGTTTCCATTTCTTGTGGCAGATGTCAATGAAATCTTCCACCTACATAGGATTCGCGGATGGTGCAATCCGTCACACTCAACACTCAGCCTGAGCTCCTTGGGTGATTTTTACTCCTATGGGTCATGTATTGTCTTCAGGAGGTGTATGTTTACGGTCATCTCCAACAATGTTGCTGAATATAGTGCCGTTATCGAGCTTCTACGGGATGCCATTTCACATGGTGTTCTCTCTCTTGAGGTACGTCTTGATTCAGAGTTAGTAGTGTCACAGCTCAATGGATTGTACCATGTTAGAGATCCGACGTTATTGAGGAGATTCTTACATGTGAGATTGCTAGAACGGAAATTTGAGAACATTACATATATACACATTCCAAGAAATTATAATCAAATTGCTGACTCATATGCTAACTATGTGTTATATTGGCATTTGTTTCATTCATCATAAATTAATCATAAACACAATTTTTACACATGTAAATAAATAAACCAATCACCATAAAACTTTTTATATATATACATCAAAATGTGGTAATACATAATTTCATAATACAAAATTGGGGCTTTGAAAGCCACCATCATATACAGGGTAGTACAAAATAGATACACTCCCAGGTGTCTACTCCTGTGGAGGTGGATGAGGGTTGTGATCATGATATGTCACCACGGCTCTAGCTAGCCATCGAAATAAACGCACCCATGCGCGTGGTACACCAATCACCTGTCTCTGCATAGCCTCAGGCAAGTCCTCGACTTGCGCCATGGGAACCCTGTAAGTCAGTCGCACGAAGTTGGTATGGATGCTTTGGAGCATTCGCTTCGCATCCACACTAGTGATATCATCTCCTCTTCCCCTCCGTCTATGACGTGGGAAGCCCTCTGGTCGCCGTGGTCCCACATCTGCACATGAATGGTAGATGCCATTATGTGTTGTCACCCAAAAACATGTCTTTTTGATTCCATTAATCAAGAAAACACAAAAAAATTAAATACTTCAAAAATTTTAAAAAGAGTAAGGGTCGAGATTCATTACCTATGTCTCCATATGCTGATCCTGGTGGTAATGGAATATCCGGGTCTCCCCGGAAGTCTATCCCTGCATAAGGGTAGTCCTCTATGGTAACAATCTATCATCGCCACCATGGAAAAAATTCTGCTGGATAAGGGTTGGCCACCCTCCCCCCCCAATCTGCGCATCACGTCTGCCCAACGTCATTGGGATGGATCTCAAACCCCGTGGAGAGGAACATCCACTCTAGGGCTCAATCCTGGAACCCGCTCGAAGAAGAAAGTGCTCAAGATACTGCTGAACCCGTAGTTCCGTATCCTACCTGCCTTGCACTCACTGAGCTAATGTTTCATGTTGCTTAGCAGTGATGTGCTCCAGTCATAGATGGTCGATGTCATGAACTCCACCGCATAGAACATCAATGGCCGAGAGGCCTGATGGAGTGATGCTAAGTCTGCTATCCTGCCCAGCATCAGTAAGATGGCCTTTAGGCCTAGTACCTGTATAGCATTGGTGGGGACTTGGCTCCCCACCTTCTCTGTCTCTGGATAGCAGTACACTGTGATGTACTCATCGATATTCAGCCCATGACCTGGCCCTCCTCGGGCACTAAGGTTCACCGTCTCACCTCACCGTGATAGACCTGTGATAAAGTAGATATCCTCCACCCCAATGGTGAGGGACATGCCATCTAGCCGGAAGGACTCTAAGTCCAGATCCCAATAGTCTACAAGCATCTATAGTAGTCCTGGTTTGGCCCTCAAGCCTCCTAGGCACCAAAACTTGTAGAGTCCGCATCTTCTTAGAGCTTCTTGAGCCATTCTGTCAGCCCTTACTGCTTCCTCTACATCACCGTGGTCGCGTTCTCGCCACTCTAGCACCATCCTGCATGAGAATTTGACCAAAATGTCCATTAGATTCACGAAAATCTTAGTGTGCGGCGTCATATGCAGTTGTTTTCAAAACAGTCGCGTATGTACGCGGTTTCAGGTCCCTTTTCCGCATATAGCCAGCCCTATACGCGGAAAAAGCCTCGATACCCACGTGGGTCGTGGCGCTCATGTAAGTTTGGCCTTTAAAAATTCATTTGACCATGAAAAATTATAAAAATTGTATTGAAATGCAAGCAGAGAACATGAGTAAATACCTGGAAGAATCGGTTGTGAATTCCGCCGGCTGGATCTCCTGGAATTTGCAGTTGAATATCAGAGCTCAAATGGGTAAAAGTTTCAAATGATTTCTATTTTTTACTATTTATAGAAAAATTTTCAAATATTTGAAAATTTTTACCCCCTTTCCTATAGTTTTGACCGTTTCTAACTTTTTTGGACCGTTTTTGACCTAATCTGTAATGTAGAAGACCTTTTTCAACAATGTTCCAGCCTTTGGATTGACCCGTTCGTACTGATCTCAGGTATAACGTCTATACTAGCATATAGGTTAGGTTCACCATCGTTTGCATTTTGCATGAAATTATGACCATGTCACTATATCCTTAGGTACGAACCCAGTCTATTATGTCACGGAACCTTCTTGCTGCTATAGAAGTGGCATGATATGAGGGGTAGAGCCTCACCTTACATGGGTACCCTAGTTAGCGCCTTATTTGCATTTGGTGCCCATGCCGATGTTTCCCCCTTTAGGGTGTGGGAGTCCGTTGTATAGTATTGCCATGACATTTAGCAAGAGCCTCATACTCCTCTTGATATTATGCTGGACTATTTCCCCCCAGAATCCCCTTGTATCAAGTTGTGGATGCATTATCATGAGCTTTTCCTGTCTTATTGAGCTTTATGCCGGCTCCCCTGACATTGCGTTTCAGCCATATAGCCTGAGCTTGTCTCATGTCTAGCCATGCAGAGCCTTTATTTATATCCTTCGCAGCTTGATTCCCTTTTACCGGGAGGGGATTTTCCCCCGAGTGTCGATATCCTACACATGTATCCTTGCATTGAGCATAGGTATGTTCCACTGCTTGGAACTAGTTTGTTTGCCTTTATGACACTCGTCTCCTCCTAGTTTGTAACTATAAAGCTAGTTTATTCTTTTTTCAAGATTTTCAAATAACTGAAAAAGACCAAAAAAATAAAAAACCCAAAAAGCCAGACAAGAAAAGATATTATTTGTGGCAGCTGTCGAGTCGTGTCGCCTTTGAACAGAGCACTGTATATCACATCCATTGGTTGGGTTATAGTTTGACTTCAGGAGCTGTACTCATTATCTGAGTTTTATCTCCACCGACTAGTTAAGCTTCCAGTCCCTATGGAGCCTCTATTGATGCCTCCTGCGTCATAGAGATGTCCCAGTTTTTATATCGAGTCTATGCTGCCTTCATTTAGTTACCATACGC
>LPNX010824461.1:220897-261840 GCA_001517045.1 Pseudotsuga menziesii | reverse complement strand
TTGGTTTACATAGGCATGCGGGTGATTGGACCTGGTTACAGCTTGTCATGTTTGCATAGATTGTCAAGTTTCACAAGTTTTGACTTAAGTTTGATGTAGCAAGGCAATGCTGCCTTGTTCAGGTTAGATTTGACCTAGTTTTGGATTGGGGTTGAGTTAAACGTTATCCATTGCACAGTCAAATTAGGGTTTGTCTTTTTTTACATTTGACCGTATTTTTAGATACCCATTATGGTGAGCAGCCTTGGTGTCAAATCATAAGTCATTCTGAGAAGTTTGGTTTTCAGGTATTAGAGTTTCTGTTGCTTCTAGATGGAAGGAACATGGAATATTTTCTTAATAGGAAAAAGATAACTAGGAGGCAACTGATAATATGATATGTTCTATCATATCAAATATCGGATATACTATAGGCTATACCATAATGAACACCTTATTCATGTTTTCATTTCATCATTTTGAGCCATGAAGTCCCCTGTCTATCAGTTAATGGACCATAAAGTTTCCCATCACTTAGATAATACGATTTACAATAATTTCATCAAGGTTTGGGCTTGTTTTATTTAACTGTTGGCTCTTAGGATGTCTCAAGTCCTAACACTTGCTCTAGTAAGAGTCTTCATCCTAACCAACTTGAATTAACTAAGGTTGTAAAGAATTTACTCGTGTCTTCTTGGATATTAGAGAGTGCTATTTCAATTGTCTTTTGTGCATGTCTTCCATCAGTTTATATAGAAGGGTAATTGGGCCATGGGTTGTTGTGTAATATTCAATTTCTTATTAAATACTTAGCTCGAGGAGTCACAAGCATGATGATGCATATTTGCATTAGTTTTTGTGGAGGAATTACCCTTTCTCTTCTCATACTAGAAGTATTGTGAGGATTATAAAGAGTATTTAAGAGAGAATGTTGCCATTTAAGAATTTAAACCCAACAAGCTACCTCTGTCATGCTTTTGAACCCTAAACCATGTCATTAGTTTATGGTCTTTTCAGCTTGAATGGATATTTTGGGAGTGTTTTTTTTGAAGTTGTGGAAAACATTATGGCTACTAGCCCAGTAAGGCCAATTTTTATTAGTTTATCTATTATTGCAGTTGGAAAGGTCTCATGATTGCTTTGGAATCTGGATGTTCTTGGATGAAATTACTCCATTGCATTAGGTTCTTCTATAAATTTATAATGTGTTTGACTTTTAAATAAGTCTAATCATTATTAAAGGATTGCCAGTCATTATTGAAGTTGAAAATGAATTTAGATTGCTTTTGGGTTACTTGTACTATTTGCTATGTATTTGGAATTGTTGAAGCATGTTGCCCTTATTGATATGATTGTATGCAACAATTTAAATGTATTTTCATAATTTTTTTTGAATATTACATTAATTTATAAGTTATAATATTCTTCTAGAATTTTTGAATTTCTCTTACCAAGCAATTTAACTGCAGTTATAATAAGGGCCGAGTATTGTTAAGATTGACTTGAAATATTTAGCTCCAGCCTCATCTTAACTATTATGTCAGGTGAACAACAAGCAGTTATAATAAAAAAAAATTTGAATAGATATGGTTCTCCTGTTATGTTATTCTTCGACATAATTTTGTGTAATAAAGTAGGCCTTTCTGCTGCAGATGGTCTGCTGACCATTTTTCCCAGTCTTTTGGTTTTGCTTTGGTTCCTTGACTACCTTACTAATGCTTTTATCTGGGTATTTTTTAAGGATCCAAATATTTATACCTATGTATACTATTCGAAACGACTGTTTGGATTGGAAAAATCACAGCTATATGGCTTTCATATGTATCTATTATTGGAAAGTCTCTAACTTAATGAGTAGCAAATTAGCAATTTAAGCTTCCTGTATCCTTCCTCAAATTGCAAGGAGGATTACCTATAATGTATTTGTCCTCATTTTGCTATGGTTTTGTCTTTAAAATGGCAGAGATATGAGCTGGTACAGGAAAATACATTTGGTACTTTATTTCGTGTTACAACTTTTGGAGAATCCGATGGTGGAGGTGTAGGGTGTGTAATTGATGGATGCCTGCCTCGAATTCCTCTGTCTGAAGTTGAAATTCTTTTTGGTTCACAGGACCACAATTTCTCCTCAATATACAGTCTTCATACCCAATGATCATGCCCAGCTGGAAAGAAACTTCATCCCAATAAAATAACACAGTATGACAGTCAAAACGCTGAGAGGATGGTACCCACGATTTCTGGAAATGATGGCAGCAGGGTATCTTCCTATGTGGCCACATCTCAGTCCATAAAATCCTGTAACAGCTTTTATATAAAAAAAATGAGAAGACTACTGAGATTATGCCCTTCCTCAACAAGTAACCACTACAAGGCTCTCACAACTCACCAATAAATGGTGACTGTTTCCTCTGCAATTTCAGACACTCTCCATAGATGACAGTCTACCAAAGTCTTTGTAATGAATCAATAGTGTCTTCAGATAATATCCTATACCAAAGACATGATAGTGAAAGCGTGGTGTTGTTATTTCCCCCACTATGGTTTGATTTACCAAGTGTCATGTTTACCTCTTGTGGGAGTGTGCTTTCGCAAGGGGACTATTTATTGCTGGTGGTGCCTGTTGCCATTCTAGGGCAACTATGGAGGAACATATACCCACTTTTTGCAGCAGCTGCTGAAGCTTCCGTTGCTTGTGAGGTGTGTCTACCCATTACGAAATCTCAGATTGAATAGATGCTGCTTGGAGGTGTCCATTAGAAGTGTTTCGTAAAAAACCTGGTAGACAACCTCAAAACATTTTCAGGTGTATATATGTTACAAGTATGTCTCTCTACTAGTCCTGCCACCTCTTGGGCATAAGGTTATGCCAACTAATATATCAATGAACTGTATATATGAAACAAATCAAAACTCTTCACTCTACTTGTCTGTTATAGGATAGATTACTCCAAGAATCTGCAATAAGAATATTGAAATTTGTCAACAATTATTTATTTATTCTGGTTTTGGCAGTTGAGAATAACTACTATTTAATTAACATAAATTACATTTATGACCTAGGGTTGCATCACTATATAAGGACTCCTTTTGAATACTTTTAAATCATCATTATCTCATTCATTCTTATTAAATATTATTTATGTTCTTTGGACATTATAGTTATGGACTCTTGCCCTGTATTTTTGTGATGGCTCAGTTAATAAGCATTTTAGTTCATTAAAGTGGTATCAGAGTTAACTGTATCTGATTTGTTAATCTCTTCTTTAGTCCATGATCACTTTTAAAATATTATTGTCTAATTCAGTAATTTGTTTCTTGTAATGCAGGCACATGCTTCAAGGTCCATGGAAAGAAGCTGGTGCTCCAGTAGTCATGTCACAAATTGATGATGAAAATGTTGACAGGGAGGCAGTGACTATAGCACTAGCTTACTTTTATGGACATCATCCAAAACTCAATGACAGCAATGCATTCCGTGTTCTTAATCAGCAAGGAGCTGGTAGGGTATAGTTACTTGAGTTGAAGGTTCATAGGTATTTTAAACATTTTCCTAGGAATAACATTGAAGCATATGTTGTAGTCATCATGCAATGACTTTGTAGAATCCCTTGCAGAATGACATTTCTGGAACTAGTGCTGCATTGGAATTTTTCGTTCTCTCTCTCAAGGCAAGACTTTGTTCCTTAACAATGGACTTTTGAAGGATACTTCATTTCAGTTGCTTCTCTATTTTTCTTGATAATTTTTTTTATACATGGTCTCATAAATTGATGCTTCTAAATTGTTGATTTTGAAGGTTTACCACATTGGTTTCTTACATTATGTAGAATGTTGCATGAACAGGTTGAGCATATATTAGTTATTGGTCACAGTCGTTGTGGACGAATTAGGGCACTTATGTCAATGCCAGATGAAGAAACGATTTCAAGGTTAGCTATCATATCATTGAGAGAGAGAGAGTATAATTTTATTAAAATGTTGACAAGGACATTAGCCCTGTAGGATTAATCTCCATTCACCTGGGGAACAGGGCAAACAGGGGCTCATGCAAATATTAACATAACTTCCATTGCATATCACAGCTACTGTCTTGTCACGGGCCATGCATATCAGTGATCAACAAAGAATGAACCAAAAATTGGTAAAAACACCCTTTGAGCATACTTGAATACAAACTATAGAAAAACATGCGGCGTTAGAAAAACAGACACGAGTTATCTCTTCTGCATCACTGTTAATCGTTTTGCATGAGAAGAGAATGAATTTAGAATGGGAAATTTCTGGTCTGCTGATCTGAGCAGATTGGTCAAGGATTGTTTTTGTTGTTCATTAATAATGCCCTATTGTTCTTTCACAATTGATGTCAATTCAGTGAACTGTAGTTTGGAGGCTTCTAATTGATCTTCAGCAAGGCTAGTCTATTATAGCTTGTTCTCCTGTATACCATAAGTATGCCTTCTGTTGTTTCTCCCTCTTCAGTTGGGTTTTACCATTGAACGATTTACGAATAATCAGAGTAGGATAACTAGCAATTGATGCAATGCAAGGCCAGAAAAAAGCTAGCTAAACCTCTCAAAAGAGTGAAAGAATGACAATTACATGGACAAACACCTGTACTGATATGGAGAATTTCAGAAAATAGGGTAAAAAATGTTGGTTTGCTTTTTACAAAATTGAATTGAAGAACCCTCTACATTTTTTTCACAAAAACAGATGGTGAAATACCTTGAAATTGACATCACAGAGAGGCAATTTGATGAGAATTGTGACTGAAAAGCATAACAGGTAAAATCAGTGCTAAGGTGGGTAAATCAATCTTATCTAAATGCTGCAAATCCTAGCTAAGTGGGCCTACTATAAAGTCCCTTTTGGGTTCCTCCTGATTTTTTTTGCTCTTTTATCTTTGGGGATTGTTTGTCAAACTAGCTTTTAGATCTATAATGGACATGATCATTACTATAACTTATTGAAAACTTAAAAGTAAACCGAGATAGTAAAATGATATACTGCATTGTATTTGGGATGTCATGTTTGGCACATCATATTTTTTTTTTGTAATTGATCACCATCTTTTCACTTGAAGCATGTTTAATTTTTTTTGTTCAGGCAGCTAATGCAAGATTTGAATTCCTTACAGAACCAGAAGGTCAACTTTTTCTTATTCAAGGGAAAAATCTTGATGAAGTCTCCAGAAGTCTCGAACATGTTCTTCTTACCATGAGAATAAGAAGTACTGAACATAAGGTTTGCTACTTATTGCTTATTGTGTTTGAATCTGGATTCTTTAACTGCTTCTTATTCGGGATGCTATCAGTTTCAGGTTAGTCTTGTGTGAGTTGCACTTGGTTAGCCTACCCTGAGCTTTAGAAAAAGTGGCATAGATCTCTTTTTGTGATTGTTATCAACCATTTTTAATAGAAGGATATAAAATGAATGGAAGATGTGCAAAGCTGATGAAATCTATCTAGCCTAGTCTAGCGAGTTGCAAACCCAAATGTGTGCAAAAGGCAGGGAGGCTTTCCAACAGTTTCCCAATGAGTTGCTGGTTCAGTAAGGAGAATAAAGAAGCCAGAAAAAACTTATAAGCTAAACCCAACTTATGGTCCAATGGACAAGATAGATGAGGTTGATCTTCATCTTACGGTTGCATTCTTTTTCTATCTAAACCTCATTTCATTTAATGTTGCACAATTGCCTTTGTTCAATGATTTCTATTATTTATCATTGATTGTTTTGCTGGTTGAATTAACTTTTAATAAATATGTTGTAAATTTGCCACATCTACCATTAGGCGCTTGAGCTGTACAATTTGGTGCCATGTAGGATTCTTTAGTTCACATCATTAGAACATATTGTCTCAACTGAGACTATTTAATAAAGGCATTGATATAATAGAAGAAGCCCTTTTTGTTGGGAGGCCATTATACCATGGGAAACCACTCGATCACGGGCAGCAGAACATGAAGCTCATTGACCAATATCAATTAAAAACTCTCCATAATAGCATAATTCTGATGAATAATAAGATATACTCTGTATGACTTATATTGGAAAGACCTGGTGGAATTGAACTCATGGAGCTCTTGGTTAATCTTCTCGGCTAAGTACTGGGGAAAGTTTAACTTAGTAAACATTTGGCTACCAGGAAGACAAATAGCAGTTATGAGATGAATTCATTGAATTGAAAGATAGGTATATTTAAGGTAATTTTTTTTAAAAAAAAATTCACGGCCGTCGCTTAAGCGACAGCTCTAGCTGTCGTTTATGTGACGCTTCTTCTTAATACGCATCGCTTAAGCGACGGCTCTAGCTGTTGTTTATGCGACGCTTCGTCTTGATATCCGTCCCATAAGCGACGGCTCTCTATGTCATTTTTGCGATGCTTTTTCTTCATATCTGTCGCTTAAGTGACAGCTCTCTATGTCGTTTTTGCGACGCTTTTTCTTGATATCCGTCCCATAAGCGACGGCTCGCTATGTCATTTTTGCGATGCATTTTATTCATATCCATCGCTTAAACGATAGCTCTATCTGTCGTTTATGCGACGCTTACTCTCTAGAGCCATGGTTTAAGCGACGGTTACACCTGTCGCTTATCCGACGGTTAGTTAAGTGTCGTTTAACCGACGGTTGCTTAAGTGTCGGATAACCGACGACAATTTTTCGACGCTTAAGAAAAAATCAAAGTGTCGTACATGTGACAGGAAAGTGTCGAAAATCCGACATGATAGCCGTCGGATTTTTGGTCGAAATGTAGTAGTGGCGGTTTACACGAAACCACTCTATCCTCCGAAGTATATCACAATTCGATGCGTGGAAAACGGTTTATATTCCGTGACCACCTTCTACCTCTATCTGCCGCGTGTTTCCACACTCCGGACTCATTTGTAACCATTGATCCACATCGCCTTTGATTTTTAACTGTCAGATTAAGTGCCACATAATTAAATTCTGCCCGGGGTCTCTGGCCATAACCTTTGTGCAAGTCTCCATTCCAAAGTCATCTCCAGCTGTTAATGAAATCAACTCTTATTTCCCACCATCAGATTGAAAGACACGTACCCGATTCCGCCAAGCGCTTGAGTCTTGTGTACCATGCAAGTCTGAGCTCCGGAATCATCCTCAGCCATTGATGTGATATACTTGTGTTTACCCACCGTCGGATTAGATGACACGTATCTAATTCCGCTGGGCTTCCCGAAATTATCCCCAGCGCAACTTTATGCTCCGGAATTCTCCATAGCCGTAGATGCGATCGACCATGATCTGTCAACCATTAGATTGGGTGGCAAATATCAAATTCCGCTAGGCTCCATTGTTTTAACCATTGCGCATGTCCATAAAGTGGAACCAATATGGGCCGTGGATCTCTTCAAGCCAAATCAACAGCCGTTGATCTGTGTATGTTATTAAACGCTTGGATATAATTTATCTTCCTTGCACCTTTTGAGAGCGGGGATATCATAGACCATTGATCTTCAACTCTTCACTCCACACCATTAGATCTTCATTGCTTCCGCTCGCCATGATACTCTTATACTATATCTTTTAACCAAAGTTTGGCAAGCTACTTATTATTTCTCTTTCATCAATTTTTTTTTATCTCTGTGCTAAATATATGTGTTAACACAAGTTCAAAAAGGAGGACCATTGAAATATACCTAAGAGGGCACATATTTTTATGTAATAAGTTTCTCATTTTGTGTACTTTCAATTTTTGACCTAATACTACTACCGATAAAACTGGGGCATAAGATATTTTGCAGTTCTATCCACAGTTTTGGGAAAATAAGTATGCTACTCATTTCATCTTGAGGAGGCACATATTTCTATCCAATCAGATTTGAAAGATAACCAATTTGAAAAATTTAGGGTTTCTCTATCAAACCCTAGGTCCACCAAAAGCAATCTTCCGAAAGATCCTTCAAGCAAGCATCAAGTTGAAGTAGTCTCACTGGTAAGTTCTATCCTCTCTATTTCCATTTGATGTTCTCATTTGTATCATGATGAAAAACAATACCAATATTGAGGAAAAGCTTGAAAGAGTCGAGAAATTCTAAGAATAGAAGTACAGAGTGCTTCTCATACTTGAAGAAGCATGACATGGAGAACTATGTCAAAGAAGAAGGTGGAGATCCAGAGGGAGATGAAGTCAAAGCAAAGAAAAAGAAGGACCTAGTCAAAACAAAGATCAGTATTTTCATCTCCATTGGATATCACATGTATCATCCTTGAACACTCCCAAGGATATGTTCGATGCAATGAAAAACTTGTACAAAGATGACCTTGAGAACTCAACTCAAGGATGCAAAGGTGAAAATGTTAGAATACATTCAATGTTACTTCAAAATGAGATCTCAGCTCAAGGATCAATTAAAAGCCATTGGAGACAATGTCAAAGAAGCAGAAGCATAGATTACAACTTCGAATGGTATTCTAAGTTCAGTCAAGGGATTTGTTCTAGAAGGCAGATCACCTATGGAGGAATGCATGTAAGAATAATATTAATTGATGTAAAAATAAGAAGAGATGGATGAATCCTAACAAATCATGCCAAGAATAAGAAAGAACATTCCCACAAGGAATAAAAGGACTTTAGAAGAAGGACATCTCACAACTCAAATGTTCAGTTGTGATGAAAAAAGACACTTTGCGAAAGAATGTCCCAAGAAGGAAGAATGGAAGGATGATACGATCAAGAAGTATTAGTCGATCATACAAAATGATGTTTGGATATGAGATTTAGACATGAAGGAAAATTTTGTAAATTATTCCAAGTAGATCTACAAGATCAAGTATACAACAGATTAGAGTATCAAAAGATACAAAGCAAGGTTTGTGGTTCTATTAGAAAGAGAGAATCGATTATTGCATGACACATCTCTAGGGGATAGACACACCTCTTCAATGGTGGATATTAAACTAGAAATTTGGTGTAATCAAAGTATAAGAATGGATCAAGAACCTACAGGGTTTGTGACTCTTTACAAAGAACCATCTATGTAGAGAAGGATTTGTACAAGCTCAGTAGGCACCCATGGGATGTCACATACAATTACATGAGGAGCTTGAGGATCAACTAGAGTGATGGAGATCTCAACCTTTACTACAATATCGAAGATAGAATCCTACAAAGGATGAGAAGTTCATATATGGGTGCAAGAGAAAATTGCAACAAAGTTCGATATGAAGGATCTTGATATCTAGTGACCTTGATAGGCGACATAGATGGATACAAAGAAAATTAGTAGCAGAGGAGGCTACATGTCACTCCAATGTCCTAATGCAGAGAGTACAAGATGCAGAGGGAGGATAGTGCTCCACCTCATAGGGAGTTACTATGATAGATCTCAAAGTTCAAGAATCTTGACATGATTCTTGGGATTAAAGGTCCTCATAATCAAATGATGAAGTTGAAAACATTGGCAGAGACTCCAATAATTCAAGGAGATAGAGATCGAGTTGGAGTCTACCAAACAAACAAAGATAAATATTTGAATTTTCATTTCCTATATATATAGTTGTTCAATTATGTGCATAGATATGTTTCTATATTTAGGAAGTGTATTATGCATATTAGAGCATTTTGCATTTATGAACAGTTTACTGATAATATGCATATGATGGGTAAGTGGATTATTATGTTGTACAACATTCCATTTCTACTTATCTAGAATGAAACCTCTTTGATGACATAATGTCTTGGTAGAGATGGAAGGAATATAAAAAGTTACCGTATGTATGGGATATGGATGAATGTTCTATTAGATGAAATAGTTGCATAATTATATAACACATATCTTTATGCATAAGAATTTGTCATTATGAATATGTTATTAAATGTTTCTAATCATACAATTGTATTTGAATTGTAGGAAGCAGTGCATGCAATCACCTGCAAGAGAAGAATGATGAAGTTGCATATGCACAAAAGAAGTATGATGCAAGTTATGGATGTACGATGCAGTTGTAGATGTACAAGAGAAGAATGATAAAGAACAAGTTGCAAAAGGGAGATGTAAATCTCAAGTGTGTTCCTACAAATGATCATGTAGTTGATGTGTTGACTAAGCCTCTGTCTTGAGTAAAGTTTGAATACTTATGTGACAAGCTTGGTGTAGTTCAAAAGGACCTTCCTTTAAACAGGGAGAAATTATGATGATGATGCAGTGGAGGAACTTCCTCAAAAAGGGGAGTAGTGATGATGATGTTTCATTGGGATTGTATCATCCATGGAAATTAGTCCTAAAGTGATCCTCAGAATTTTGTCTACATGATGTGGTTGGGATTGTATCATCCCTAGACATTAGTACTAAAGTGAGGCGTAGACTTTTGTATCCATGACGTGGTTGTGATTGTATCATCCCTAGATATTAGTCCTAAATTGATCCATAGACTTTTGTCTTCGTGATGTGGTTGGGATTGTATCATCCCTAGACATTAGTCCTAAAGTGATACACATAATTTTGTCTTAGTGATGTGGTTGGGATTGTATCATCCTTGGACATTAGTCCTAAATTGATCCACATAATTTTGTCTTCATTATGTGGTTGGGATTGTATCATCTCTGGACATTAGTCCTAAAGTGATCTGTAGAATTTTGTCTCTATGATGTGGTTGGGATTGTATCATCCCTTGACATTAGTCCTAAGGTGATCTGCTAACTTTTGTCTCTGTGATTTGGTTGGGATTGTATCATCCCTGGACAGTAGTCCTAAATTGATCCGCATACTTTTGTCTCCATGATGTGGTTGGGATTGTATCATACATGGTCATTAGTCCTAAAGTGATCTGCATAATTTTGTATCTGTGATGTGGTTGGGATTGTATCATCCCTGGAAATTAGTCCTAAAGTGATCCTCAAACTTCTATCTCAGTGATGTGGTTAGGATTGCATCATCCTTGGACTTATATCCTAAAGTGAAAGGGATTGATCATCTCGTAATTGAATCATGTGTGTTGCAGGTTATGTTGTTGCAGATAATATTGTTGTTGATTGAAAGATCAAGTGTTGCTACAGATGATGTTGTTGCTGATCGAAAGATCAAGTATTGCTGCAGATGATGTTGTTAAGATGATTGTTGAGATAGTGATATGATAGGTTCAGTATTCTCCTACTGATGTTGATGTGGAAAGTTCAGTATTTTCATACTGATGTTGATGTGGAAAGTTTAGTATTTTCATACTGATATTGATCTGGAAGTTCAGTGTTTTCAAGCCGATGTTGATGTGGCAAGTTCAATATTTTTATACTTTTGTTGATGTGGCAAGTTCATTGTTTTCATACTGATGATATGGCAGGTTCGGTATTTCTATACTGATGTTGATAAGATATTTTTAGTATTTCTATATTGATGATGATGAGGTAGTTTCAATATTTCTATACTGATGTTGATGATGATGTTGCTTCAACATTTGTATGTTGATTTTGATGATGTGGTTGTGGTCCCAATACCCCATGCTGATAATGTTGATGTGGTTGAAGTCACAACACTTTGTGTTGATGATGATGATGTAGTTTCAACATTTTTATGTTGTTGATGATGATGATGTTCAAACATATCTATGTTAATAATGAAAATGATGAAATATCATTTATTGATGATGTTGCTTTAGCACTAACATGCTAATGATGTTGTTGATGTTTTAATATTTACATACTGATGATGCAGATGGTGATATTTTAGTATTTACATATTGATGTTGTATATGATGTTTTGGTATTCACATACTGAGGTGGAAGAATAAGATTCAATATTCACATACTGATGTTACAGGAGAAGTTTCAATATTCATAAGATGATTCATTATTCACATACTGTTATTGTAGAAGATGATTTAGTATCGACATACTGATGTTAAAGATGATCCAACACTCATAGAAGATGATTCAGTATCCACAGAATGATGTTGCAGAAGATGATCCCGTACTCATAGAAGATGACTCAATATCCATATACTGATGTTGCAGAATATGATCCAATACTCATAGAAGATGATTCCGTATCCAAATATTGATGTTGCAGAAGATGATTTAGTATCCACATACTAATGTTGCAGAAGATGATCTAGTACTCATAGATGATTCAATATTTACATACTGATGTTGCAGAAGATGATTCAATATTCTCATACTGAGATTGATGATGAAGATGCATGATGTTGTTCCAAAAATTCCTATGAAATACATAGATTCACCAATCAGTTTTACAGTTGTGATGATGGTTGTTGTTGATGCAGAATACCTTCTTAGTTAAGGGGGAGTGTTAAATTATTGTAACTTTGGAAGTTATTATATTGTACTTTTGTTGTATTCTCCTTTGTAGATATTATTCCTCCATTCATAGATGTCCTTGATGTAATTGGTCATGAGGTAAAACCTCAGTTTTAAGTCGGGCAATAGTACCCACAAAATTAATTTATAAAATGTATTTTGTGTCTTCCTAGGTAGGTCGGACCTAATTAGAGAACCTGGCCGTCCTAGTCAATTACTAGTTGAGTCACTCACCTGATGAGTATAAATAGGTGAGGCGCCTCTCTAATTAAGACACACGTTACACTCAAGCATTATGAGAGAGAGAGAGAGAGAGAGAGAGAGAGAGAGAGAGAGTATATTGTGGAAGAGGATCAATTATTCTTGTTATTGGGGTTTTACACTGTACTTGGCCGAATTCTATACTGAGGAAGGTTTGTAGGGTTTTCTCCTTTGTGATTCCCCTAAGGAAAATATTTGTGTTCTCTTGTGTTGTTGTACTTGTATTTATTTCAGTGATCCTTTGATTATGGTTATGATGTTATGATGCTAAATGTTTTAGATCTTGTATAACCATTAAAAATCTAACAATTCTTTTATGAGCACTATTGACCTGACTTAGAATGGAGGTTTTACCTCAATACTTTACATGACCAATTACATCAATGACATCCCTAATCAGATGACAACATATTTGGAAGGGAGGGACACTAACAATATTATAAAAGGTACAATTAGAATATCTTCCACATTTACATTATTGCAACACTCCCTCTTAACAACACTACAACAAATCCTGGAATCAACGTCCCTTTTTAGTGTATTTGTTTTTTACATTGAGTGGTCAAACTAGACGCTGAATGGAATGCGTCATGGACAAAACTTAAAGAGTCTCAAAACACGTCTTTTTTTTACTTCCTAGATAGCAACCTTAATGACGTCCAAAATAGTGTCTATTTTTTTTCTTCGAGACTAGCATCCAACTTTGCTTCCTAGACAGCGTCGAGGTTTGCTTCCTAAATAATGCCTTATTTTGATTCCTAGCGAGTGTCTACTTTTTCTTCTTAAATGATATCCTCGTTAGTGCCATATTTTCATCCTTAATAGCACCATGTTAGCATACAAAGTAGCATCCAATATTGCATCCATTTTTGCTACCACTTTAGCATCCCATTTTGAACCATGTTTTACTTCCAAACATGTGCTAATTTTTCGCTTCCAAACTTGCACCAATTTTTTCTTCCTTTTTTGCATCGTGTTTTTCTACCAAAATGATGCCAAATACTTATTATATTGTTGCACCATATTTTTCTTCCTATGTAGTGCCATTTTCTGCATCTAAACTAATGTCTTATTTTGCTACCATATCAACACTATGTTTGGCTTCATCATTAGCGCCACGTGTTGCATCATTTTTAATGCCTAGTTTAGCGTATTATTTTTCTACCATATCAATGCCATCTTTGGCATCATCATTAGGGCCACATGTTTCATCCTCTTTAATTCCTAGTTTCACATCTCTCATTTTTTGGTCACTAATTTAGTTGTTTTTAGTAATTTTATATACAAATTTTGGTCATTTTGTTTGGTCACTTATCTCTCATTTTTTGGTCACTTATCTCTTATTTTTTGGTTAATAATTTAGTTGTTTTTAACCGATATTGTAATATCATTAGGGCATGGAGGAATCGAGCCACCAACCTCCTCTTGTAAGGAAGGCACTCTTCCATTGAGCTAGCACCCTTTAAGAATTTGGGAACCTAACTTACAGAGTCCTCTATATTGGTAAAAAGGATCAATACATAACTTTGAGTATCTAATGGTCGGTAAAGGATGATATATTGTATAAGTTCACAATATATGATCAAGCAGGTTATGAAATCCATAAACCTTTTCTAGGAATTTTGAACAAAACTCAAGAAATTGTCTTAATGGGATTGCAAAAATCATTATTCCCTAGCAATCGTAAGTGTACCACTATATGAGACCTATCAAAAACAATTATCTTAGTGTGGATTCCAAGGATATAGTAGATAAGCATGATCATCCTAGATCCATGTATAAGTGTAGCAATAAGGAGAATCAAAAGAGGACGATCAACCCAATAGTTGATGTTTCATATGGATCCTATCCACCACGGGATGAGAAAAGTTCCTTCTTCCATCCAGATAACGAGTATCCACAAGGAAAAATCATTAGGATATATTTTGATTCCAATTCATAATTTTTATTCGCTTCCTAGGGTGATGTTGCAGTGCTTTCATTGGGAGATCTACATGATCCCCAACAACATTGGATATAAGCATATTCACGGGGCCATATAGTATAGGATGAGGCTGTCTTTTTATATTTACGTTTGGAAAACCATACGATTTGAAACACTGGTAGAAGGAATAGAATCCTACATACTTAACAAACTACAATCATGACAGGTCATAAGAATCTACTCTATAGTCATTGTGAAGATGTTTTAAATGGGTATAACTACCTAAGGAATATGAGAAACATCCATTTAAATATGAATGCAAAACCTTCCATGTCAGAGGAATACTCAATGGAAGTGAGCTTATTGTTTCTAACATAAATAAACAAAGAAGCTAGAAATGGAAGCTCCAGGGGGATACACATGATTACGTACAAACATGCCCCTTTAATTAATATTCCTTTCATTGAGGCAATGAGACCTTAGGGAATAGCGGTCTAGATATGGTGTACAATAATGTCGAGCATAAGAGTAACATTGGATGAATCCATGACCTCTTCTCACATGTTTAGGTGTGTCCTTTGGGCTAGTACTTCTTGCAACAGTTTGAATTTGATTAGGATGGGGAAGTGTACTCTTATCAATAACAAGACTATGACTTGATCCTCTTCACAGCCTTCTGATTGGATGTCTGCTTTGAATTTTCAAAGGAAATTGAGCTAGGTTTTGTTGTGAATTCCTAATCAAACTCCTTCATGGAATCCTGCTTAAAGTCCTACAAGCAATCACACTTGGGATCATACTTAATCCCTGTGAATTGGGCCCCTTCTTACAACCCTGTGAGAAATCACACTTGGGAACCTGCTCAAACTCATTCGAGGACTTCTACTCAATACCCTTCTGGGAATTCTACTCAGGCTCCTGCTTGATATTCTCCTAGGACTCTCACTCTGGCTCCTTCTCAAGCTCCTTCTAGGGATTCTTCTCAAGCTTCTTCTCAAGCTCTTCTGAGGGCTCCTGCTGGAACTCCTTGGAGAGAAAAATCCATTTATTAAATTAACAAGAAAACAAAGTGCACATCATACAATTATGCAACACAAAACTATATGAAATAATATATATACTGAATAATGCCAAGAGAATACCAGAAACAAAATGATAGACGTTAATAACACTTCCATGAAATTCACATATCATTTCAATAAAAGGGGAAATGAATACTGACCTAGAACTGGTAGGGGCATCACTATGAGGAGATCAAGAATTTGGACTCCTATGTGCCTTAAATTCAACAACATCCATCTCTTTGTTTTTTTCCTCATTTTCTTTCACTAATTAGACTTCTTCCACAATATATTTAAGCACAATTCCTCTCTCTTTCTCAATTCCTTGCTTGTCTAAAGTTTCGTTCATTGGTAATGTAATTAGTTTTGCAAGGATGAAAAAAATTGTTGTAAGATGATTTTCCATATAAGTCCTGGTCAATAAAATATTTTTAAAATCAATTAGCATGAACATCTTTAGCACAATGATTTCAAATTTCATGATATACCCTGCCAGGACTTGGAGAAAATTCTAAATTTGAGGAAATTTAGAATTTCCTCAAATTAAAAACCCTTCGAGAACTTGGAGGAAATTCTAAATTTGAGAGATAATAAAACCGCCTTTATTATTGAAAATTTCAACAAAAGATAAACTAAGATTGAAGAGTCATGCAATTGAACCTTTCAAAAATCATCTACTATGATATAAAAGGGTCATTAATCATGTAGCAAAATTAATGGAATCTAGAAAATATTATACAAAATAAAAAAAAAAAAATAAAAAAAAAATGTGGTTTGTGGAACCATATGCAAAGTGGCCTCACAGAAGAAAGAATTTTCCATGAGGCACCACCATTTTTAATGGTGCCCATTAAAATTTTAATTTTAATTTCTCCAAATTTTACATCTAATACCTCCAAAAAAATTGGAGAATAGAACTTCTGTTAGAGTGTGACCATGGTATTCCAGCAAAACAATGATTATCAAACCCAACATCAATATTTATATCCATTCCACAAAATGCTTGATGACAGATGGAAAGTTAAACATTAAGTCAGTAATGAACTACCACTTACCAGAAAGTTGAGGCTTCTCAACTGCACGAGAGTGTGTCTTTGATTTCACACTTTTCTTACCAACATCAATGTCACAATCACTTTCAGTAGCACTCTCACTTTCAGTCTCACTCTCACTATCACTGCCACTACTATAGTGACTATTTGAGCTCCTACAATTCAAAAAAAAATCTTCAAACACTATTAGAAAAATGAAATCATGTATATAAGACATGAGATTGCATCTCATATTCCTAGGTCAATTAATAAAGAATCTGTTAGCACCAGAATTGAGCCCAAAGGTTGCGGAAGGCCCGCTCCCAGGTAACAACAAAACCACTTTCTAAGAGAGAACTGGCCTTCTGCTCTTCCGAGAGGGATCTCTCACCAAATGTTAACAATGCTAGATATATATACACAAGTGAAACTATAAATTGTTTGTGAAATTGGTTGAAACAAAACACAACACCATTGGGTGATGGAGTTAAGATATACAACAAAAATAATCAGAACTTAAATGCAAGCAATTTCAACACAGGGGCAAGATAACCAGTCAATCACAGTTGATTTATAATTGTCTGGTGGAAAAGAGGAACATGAACAAACCATCAACACAGAGCATTGTAAGAAATGAATTCTACATTAACTTTAGAAGAAACTTTGGTGGATACCCGAAACAATAGACAGAGCATAGCAAGTATGAATTCCGAGCTATTATACCCTAATTCTCAGATATGAAAGAAAACAAAATGGAAATGAAAACTAGAATAACATTCACATAAGAAAGGAAATAACAGACTGTAAGTGTGAACAACACATGAATCCTTGTATGAAAGACGCCGATCTTGGCTCTGCAATTGTATTAAAATTCTCTTGAAAAGCACACACAACAAAATTACAATGGATTCAACCATTTTCTCCTTCTTCAGGAGGTATATTTATAGCTATTTGGATTATATAAACCAAAAATTGGGAATCAAAATTTGTTACAATCAGAAGGACATCCTCTAACAAACTTCGGACATGGCCTGCACACCACGATTCACATAAGACAAAAAATAAAATGCGGACTACTAGAAAAATAATCTTAAATCCCCTCCTACATATCCTAGATGGTGCTATATGTGAAAAAAATGAAAGAGGTTTTTGTATATGGCCATGTTCCCAAAAAAACCCATGTCTTATTTTCCTCTGATTCAGCTGGAGCTCCTCAGGATCGGATTTTGAAACTGATGACTCAGACAGTAAAACTGTAAATTTCTGGAAAAATACCCTGTGAATATATTTTAAATTCTCTCAACCTGTGATACCTGTGTAAAATTTGAAGGAGGTTTTTGTATATAGTCCTATTAGTAATAAAAACCTCTCTCAGTTTCCTGAAATTAAACTCCATTTGGATGAAACAATTCTATGAATGTGATGTCTGAAACAGTCCTTTGGAAAACCTAAAAATGATATGTAGAACTCACTTTTTTTCTCCTAAACCACATGACCTGGGTAAAAAATGAGAGAGGTTATTGAACATGATCCTGTTCTTAAGAGAAACCTCATTAAATTTTGTAAAATATTTATGATTTTTTGGAAACAATTGATTGACATAACTGACAAAAACAGTCATTTAAAAATCTGGAAATTAGCTCTCTAAAGATGACTTTGATTATCTCAATCCACAACACTTGGGTAAAAAGTGAGAGAGGTTATTGTAGATAGGTGTGTTATGAAGAAAAAATCTCTCAGTTTCTAAAAAATCATCTTGGTTTTGCGGTAACAATTGATTTAAAATAATGACCAAAACAGTCATTTTCCTAAAACAACCATGCTCTACTGCTTTAATTCAGATACTGTGTTTGTGTGGATCTTCTTAATGCTGAATCCTTCATTTGTAGATTTAAATTTATGGAATTTCTGCACCATTCTAGACTATAGTTTAGGCTTCATTGTCTCAACCGCTTACACTATAAAATTCGTTTCCATCCATGCAATTTTAAACAAGCAATACCTCTCCCCAGCGAAAACGTTTTTACAATATTGATTTGTTGGGCGAGTTGATGCTGTAACAACACATGTTTTAACTTGATCCCAATACAAAATTTCTCTAACTGAAAAGTTGACTTACCTCATGCAAGTTCACAATGCGAAATGATCGTACACCGTGGATTTTCCTCACCTTCCAATCTGACCATCAAAACCTATCTACCATTTAACATCATTTCTCAAATTGAAAAATTTAATTTCTTCGTGCAACTTCACAATGCAAAATTTATTTGAGCCGTCGGATGAAAGTGCTTTAATCTGGATCGTTGATCAATGTTTAGATTTGCTACAAAAGTGATGGGTTGGTGTGCGAGCCCAATTTGACTTTATGCAAGATGGGATTTTAGGCCAACACTTTTTGTTTTGTTGTAGGGTTTTTCCGGACAATCCGCAGTAGACATTTTTAGGTCGACGTTTCGATTCCGAATTTGGAACCATCATCAGGACAAGTATTCAATTGGTAAATCTGCAGCTCTGGATTTAAATACCGGTTGGTGTAGTTTTATAATTAAATTGGCCGACTAGTCCTAGGTTTAAGGAAGGGAAATTAATAAATAAAAGATTATAATTTGTTTTTTAAATTTTTTTGTTAAAATACAAGTTTAATAATTGAAATATCTTTATTTAGTTTTTAAAGGTTTAAGATTAGGGTTAATGAAAAAGAGCTTAAAGTAGGGCTTAAAATAGGGCATAAAATTAATGTTAAAGATTTTTATTTTTATTTTTAATATAATTTTAAGTTTTTTATTATATTTTTGTTTCAAATTTAATTTATTTTAAATTGTTAAAATATATTTATAATTTATAATTTAAATTATTAATAAAATATTTACAAATTATTTTTAATTTATTATTAGGTTAATAAAATTATTTATCAATTTTATGAATTGAAATAGGGCTTAAATTAGGGCACGACTAGTCCTAGGTTTAAGGAAGGGAAATTAATAAATAGAAGATTATAATTTGTTTTTAAAAATTAGGTTGAAATATCTTTATTTAATTTTAAAGTTTTAAGATTAGGGTTTAAAATAGGGCTTAAAATAGGGCATAAAATTAATGTTAAAATTAATTTAAATTCTAATATAATTTTAAAATTTTGATATATTTATGTTACTAAATTTAATTAATTTTAAATTGTTATAATATATTTATAATTTATAATTTAAATTGTTAATAAAATATCTACCAATTATTTTTAATTTATTATTAAGTTAATAAAATTATTTAACAATTTTTTGAATTGAACTAGGGCTTAAATTAGGGCTTAAAAATAGTGTTAAAGAATTTTTAATACTAAGTTTAAAATAATTTAATTTCTAAACATCTCAAAGAAGAACAAGGCAACCTGGTTAGAGTTTTCAAAAACATCGGTTATAAAGAAAATGACATTAGGAGAACCCTTAAAAAACCCGTAGGTAAACTAAAGAACCCCCAACAACGCAAAGACAAAAAGAGGGCTATCTCCCTTACATTCAAGGTGTCACGGATAAGGTTTCCAAAATCCTGAAAAAGAAAGATATCCTTACAGCTTTTAAACCTCTAGTAACCATTAGGCAAAAAATGAGGACTGTTAAAGACAAGGTTGAGGAGCATCAACGGAAAGGTGTATATAAGGTTACATGTTCATGTGGCCTCAACTACATTGGAGAAACTGGTCGGTCCCTTAAGGTTAGATTAAGGGAACATGGGGCTGATATCCGCAACCAACGTATTCGCACCTCTGCCTTAGCCGAACACTCGGAGAGGTCAAAACATCATATTTGTCTTGAGGAAACTTTGTTGCTTGCTCAAGAGAACCACTACTTTAAACGAAGATTCAGGGAAGCTATAGAGATCATCAAACATCCCAACAACCTTAACAGAGATGGCAGTTTTAAAGTTAGCAAAAGTTGGGTCCCCCTTATCAAGGGTCTAAACAATTCCAATAGACAAGTCAAATCTCTCTAAACCTTAGCCTAACTTAGTTTTTTAAAGTGAAGTAAATTAAAATTAAAGTAAATTTTTTTAAAAATAACTTAATAATAACTTAAAAATAATTCACTAGTAATTCAAAAATTTATAAATAATTTTATTAACTTAATAATAAATTAAAAATATTTTATTAATAATTTAAATTACAAACTATAAATATATTATAACAATTAAAAATAAATTAAATTTAGAAACAAAAATACATCAAAAATTTAAAATTATATTAGAAATTAAATTATTTTAAACTTAGTATTAAAAATTCTTTAACACTATTTTTAAGCCCTAATTTAAGCCCTAGTTCAATTCAAAAAATTGTTAAATAATTTTATTAACTTAATAATAAATCAAAAATAATTGGTAAATATTTTATTAACAATTTAAATTATAAATTATAAATATATTATAACAATTTAAAATTAATTAAATTTAGAAACATAAATATATCAAAACTTTAAAATTATATTAGAATTTAAATTAATTTTAACATTAATTTTTTGCCCTATTTTATGCCCTATTTTAAACCCTAATCTTAAAAATTTAAAATTAAATAAAGATATTTCAACCTAATTTTTAAAAACAAATTATAATCTTCTATTTATTAATTTCCCTTCCTTAAACCTAGGACTAGTCGTGCCCTAATTTAAGCCCTATTTCAATTCATAAAATTGATAAATAATTTTATTAACCTAATAATAAATTAAAAATAATTTGTAAATATTTTATTAATAATTTAAATTATAAATTATAAATATATTTTAACAATTTAAAATAAATTAAATTTGAAACAAAAATATATTAAAAAAAAACTTAAAATTATATTAAAAATAAAAATAAAAATCTTTAACATTAATTTTATGCCCTATTTTAAGCCCTTTTTCATTAACCCTAATCTTAAACCTTTTAAAATTAAATAAATATATTTCAATTATTAAACTTGTATTTTAACAAAAAAATTTAAAAAACAAATTATAATCTTTTATTTATTAATTTCCCTTCCTTAAACCTAGGACTAGTCGGCCAATTTAATTATAAAACTACACCAACCGATATTTAAATCCAGAACTGCAGCTTTACCAATTGAATACTTGTCTTGATGATGGTTCCAGATTCGGAATCGAAACGTCAACCTAAAAATGTCTACTGCGGATTGTCCGGAAAAACCCTACAACAACTTATCTTACCGCAGAAATCTACAAACTTTTTGTTTTATAAAGAATTTTGTTTAATATTCTTATAAAACAAATTTTGTTTTTATAAAAATATAAAATATTTCTCTTATATCTTAAACTTGTAAGCCACCTTTATAAAACTTTGATTTATATATGATTCTCTTCCTTTCTTATCGCGGCTGTTGATCTCCGCCACCTCTACCCCTGTTTCGTGATTTGAAGTCGTGGATTCACCCACACAAGTATGGCATGTGAAATTGATCGAGGCCATAGATCTGACTCAGATCTCATCTCGACTGTAGAATATTTCTGAATTTTAACACATTTCACAATCTGGAAAGGAGGCTTTGGTCGAGTGTGTCCGCTCACGCAAAATGGTTGGGAGCCATTGATCCACCTCCGATCAATCTCAGCCTTTGGTTTCAAGTCCCGCTCAATGCCTTCAGCACACCTGCTGTTTTCTTCTTTGAATGGGTGTTCACATGAAGTTCGAGGGATGGGACCCTCATCGAACTCCTGTCAGGCCTTTAGATCATCTGTTAAAAACAGAGTGTTAACATAATCCATACCACTTGGACTTCTTTCTTAATCTCTTCACTTTATGACCATGTGTTTTTCCTCCCTTCTTGTCCCCCCATCGTTGTGTATGTCTATGCTTGTTTCTTCTTGATGATTTCTTCTCTCTTCTTACCCTATCATCTTCACTTAAAGTGCTAGTATCATATGACGAGGAAGATTTCAAGTTAGAATCACTATTAGAAGTGTCTTAATCTGAATCAGTGTCGGATGAGGTATTTGAATCAAAATAATAATGACGTTGCCTCCTCTTTCGCTGGTACTTACGCACCTTCCTATTCTTTTTCCTTTTACGTGTTTTTAGACTACCATCACTTGACACTTCTTCTTTTGTAGAATTATGTTTCTTTCCTTTCTTTTTATCTAAAGATAAATCCAAATTTTCATATCTGAAAGGAACAAAAGAAAACCATTTCTACAAATTACATTCAAGATATCAGTCAAAGAATTATAACATTTATGGTCAATTAAATATTCAACAATGGCATAGCATGATTCTTAAAACTTAAAAGATAAAAGTACCTTCATCAAATGCAACTATACCGTTGTCTTTTCCTCGCAATATTTTTCCACAATTAGAAATCTTAACTGGAACAACAGGTTTTCATTGATCTCCAGTTGATAACCGCTCAATTTTCTTCATTACATCTATTCCCTCAACAAATCTTCCAAAGACGAGATGCTTACTGCAGATAATAAGAAAATGGACATTAATGATATGAGAGTAAAAAAAATAGATATTGGGAGAGGCAATATATCCACATTAGTCAGACAAATGTTAGCCTCACCCCCTTAGTAGCATTTACACCAACTGAACTGGACTGAAGAGAAATTCCTACAAAAAATTATCAGAATTTAAAAGGTCAAATGGTAAAAATACACTGGTGTCTGGCACCCAAAGAAAATAACCCATTATTTCGAGGTAAAGGAATCTTATATTTCTAAAATATGAAATTTCCATATGGTGACACTCATGAGTCATGGATAAAGAGAAAATATGTCGATCATAGCCAACATGTAAAGATTCTTAGACAAACTAAGTTGGATACTAAAAACATAAATGACATTCAAGATATGGAATCAAGTATATACCCATCAAGATGAGGTGCTGCTACAAAAAATAATAAAGAACTGACAACCATTGGTGTTTGGGCCATCATTGGTCATTGATAGAATACCAGGGCCATCATGATGTAACTGAAAATTCTCATCTGTGATAAGAAATAGGGAATGTTCAATACAATGCAGACAACAAAGTGAAGATGTTTTGAAACCTGCAAATTTTCCACCATATATGCTCTCTCCCCTAGTTCCTGCATAGAAAACAAGAGACATTAACTGTAGCATTGATATTTAGATGTCCAGTCAATATTTTAATTAAATTTCAGGAGGAATAAGTAATTTTACCTGTTAATTATGTGGAGGATGAATACATAATCATTTTCTAGATGGAAAACGACCATAAACAACTACCAAATTATTGAATATAACATACAATAAATAAAACCAAATTTTGAATTGATTTGAAGAAAAATATTTAAAAAATTGTAATTAGAATCAAAAGGTGAATGCTCAGTACTAAATTAACCATATTTTAATCTTAAATATTTCAATTGATTTACAAATTTATCTTTTTGAGTGCAAATGAACAACAAAAATGTAATACTAATACAAATAATCATCCCTTTATACCCAGGCTTAAAATGATAAAGGCACTTGCAGCAGATTGGTTCATGTGCAAATCACTTCATGTGTTTTCTTCAAATCCAAATATACTCCCCCCAATGATAGTAGAACTTGTAGAAAATCCAGACTTGAGATGTTTTATAACTATCATACCCAACCAGAAAACCTATTTGAGAAGCGATCCTTCCATAAGTCATATGTTTAAATTGGATACCCATAATCTAAGCCATTAAACCAAAAATTCCATAGCTTGGATCATATTCAACAGGTAAATATTGATGGTCTAATTATACAACCCAATCTTGCTTGGATGGATCAAATTGATAAACCCCATTTGATGTGATTGAATCTATGATGTCAATTCCAAAAAACAATTTATGATTTGCATTGGGACATGCTTGTCCATGGTGTTCATTTGGAGACTCTGGTCCCGAGTCTGAATTCATGAATGCACCTTTAATCACATAAAACTACTAATTTGCACCATTCATTGATGCCATCGCTACTGCATAACATTTGTAATATGTAAGGATAGTCAAATGAAACATGTACCCGCAATATTACTAATATGCAAATGAACAAAATTAAGGTTGTAGCTTACAAGGATACAACAATTTTGAAATTGAAAAAAAATAAAAATATATTAACTATAGAACTATGATTGCTAAATTTACTTAGATAATAACTTAACATTACATAATTCGAAAGAATATATAGTATGGAAAATACAATCATAAAAGATTCATGAAAATAAATAGATTATGCCTATGGGTGATTTTTTTTAAAACCTACACAAGTCTATGCCAATTGAAGGATAAGAGTGTATCTTCTTGTTAGAAAAAGAAAAATGAACTCCATGCATCCAAGTCCTACCATTTCAACATGTTTATGAAAAAAACCACGGTTTTAGGTGTTAACACTGGAAAATTACCCAAGGTTGTAAAGGATATTCCCAGGTAACAACAAAAGCCACTTTTAAAGAGAAAACTGGCTTTTTTCTCTTCCGAGAGGGATCTCTCACAAAATATTAACAAGGCCATATATGTATAAGCAAAACTATTTTTAATTGGTAAGATTGGTTGAAACTGAACACATGACCCTTGGGATATGGAGTCCAAATATGAATATAAATCAACAGAGATTTTGCATGGAAGTTTTAAACGGAGGCAATATAGATACTCAGTCACAGTCAAAATTTGATTGTATGGTGAAAAAGGATTAACATGAGCAAACCATTAACACAGAGCATTGTAAAAATGAATTCCAAACTGTTATACTCTTATTTCACACATGAAGGAAAACATAATGGAAAGATAAAACTGGAAAAATGTTTACATAAGAATGGAAAGTACAGAATGCAACATAGAATAACACATGAATCTCTGTAAGATGCCAAATTTCAGCTCCATAATTAAAGAAATACTTGAATACACAAATCTTCCAAAATCTCACAGGTTCCAACCCTTGCTTCATCAAATGTATGAATACTTATACAATTGCTCCTCAAGATGAACAATAAACCTAACTGTATAACGGTTTCAACTGTTTATTACATGTGGCAAAGTAATTATCTATTAGAAAATATTTCTGAGACAACAAAAATTCTTAACTAATGAATTTAAAAGTTACATTTTATCAAAAAATATATCTTTCGCTGAAACTCCTTTCCACAAGCTCCTTCCCACAAGATTCTTTTCGTAATTTTATTTCCGCATCGTCGATATTTTGTGGATTCTTTCGTGACCATCGATATCCAGATTGTGGGATGCAGATTGTGGGTTCATAGAATCTTTAAATGTTATTTCCAAAATTCTCTTTTCGCAAGCTTCTTTCCGCACTTTTCTTTCGCACCGTCGATCTCTTTTTACCGAAATTAGTATCAGTCCTTCGATCTTCCGGGTTGCAGGATGTAGGATGCAGGTTAATAAAATCTTGAATGTTACTTCCACAATTTCCTTTCCACATTTTTCTTCTGCGCTGTTGATCTCTTTTTAGCAGAACTAATCTCAATCGTCCGATATTTCAGGTTGCGGGATGCGGATTCACACTTTCCTATTTTGAACTTCCACAAATCCAAAAACTTAGTTTTTCCTTGCATCTCCGATCTGCAGAATTTCTTTCCACCATTGATCTGCAACCTCTTTAATCTGAGTTGTCGATATTTGACACCTTTTACCTCCATTCCGCTAATGAGAACATTTCAATTTCTCCCCCATTTTTCAAACAGTGGAACAATCCACCACCGTAGATCAAATCCCTTTCTTCATCCAACGACCCATGATGAAATATCATGCTAACCCATTAATCTAAAGAATGCTTCCACAAAATTTTCAAATATTATCATTTCCAAACCCTTCAATTAAACAATCCACAATTTCAAATATAGTGAGAACAGCTGGCTCCACTAGGGATGCTATCCTCCCCGCAAGGTAGCAAAGAACCCTGTAGACCAGTTTCCAAATCCATTGTCAATCTAAGTCTTTTTATTTGTCCTTCTGAAATACATATAAAAACTAAAATATGGCTGCCCATTCCGATCTTAGGGCCTTCTCTGCGAGCTTCAAATTTTCTAGCTCATCATCTGTACTAATTGAAAGTAAAGAAGTATTTACACTATAATACATGAAATTTCCTTCACCCCTTATTTCAAATAATGCTTTAGAAATCTCCCATTAATTGGACCTCCTTCATATTGAGACCCATTCTGAAACTATAGAATAAAAGCATTACTATCCCTGTATGCTACAATAATGTATGGACCTACCCACAAATGATCAAATTTACCATGCTTTCCTTTGTCTTCATGTGGAGCATCCCATTTTAACACCAAATCATCAATATGAAAAGTGTCCTCTTTTACCTTTCTGTCAAAGGTATTCTTCATTTTCTCTTGATGTATATGTACCTTATCATATGCTTTATCTCTCAGTTCACTATTACGGAGAGAAATTCCTATGGCTTGGGGTACCACAACAGACAACTTTGACTCCAAAAATCAATCTTTCCCAATATGCAATAGAAATAAAATGTCTAACACTAAAGGATCAAACCTCGTACCTTATTCTGGACGGTTGAAGTAGATCCCCATTGAGCTTTCCAATCTTCAGCTTGAATTGATACAATACTTCCTCAACAACAAGTAAACAATACAAGCATACTATATATCATGGTGTTAGATCTATTCTAGCATATATAATCCATAATGTAAAAGCATTTGACATATTCCAATCGATACAATATTCAATCAAATACACATCATTGGACAGGAAAAGATAGTTCTTATTAATATAAATTAGAGATTACAAGATAGATACAACCTTTGATGGCACGTCTGCAAACCGGAGAAACTGAATCCCCCACTTGGGCCTCCACCACCTCAATCCTCCATCTCACGATAGCAAGCTAGGCTAGCAAAAGGCAAGCTTGGGAAGAACACAAAAGTGCTCCAAAGGGACAAAGGGATGCAGACTCAAGTATAAATTTCGGCAACAATGGACTATAGTTTCTTTGCTTCAATCTCTCTATATGCCTTCAATGTACCAAGGGGTTCCTTATATAGCTTCACAAGGGATAATGAAGGGTCGAATCCGAGCGATCTCAAGGAATATGGAAGGCCAGTAGTTGAATGAGTTGGATCCAAGTCAAGGAAAACTCCAAAAGGATTTGGATTATGCACACATCCCGATGTACGCGGTTATAGGAGTCAAACCCGCGTATGTACGCGGTTATCGGGTAAAAATCCGCGTATATCATTTTTTATATAGTTTTAGGGATGATCAAGGAAAGATCAAAGGATAAAATATGGTCCATGCGGTCTAAAGAGTCTGCAGCGGGACAGGGGAAGGCCATACAAAGTGTGATTCACCTAGAGTGGTGAAATCCACTATAACAGATGCCCCCTAATGTGTGAGGTCAGAGGGGTCATACGATGGCCGAAATACATTATAAGTCCATCCCAGAAGTGGAGTGATGAAGGATCCCAAATGGAAGACCAGCCACCCAATCAGCATAGTACAATGATACAACTCTGCATATAACTGCAAGTACATATAGCAGTCCCGGATACATAAGATTACAATGGCCATGAATAGGCATAATACATGATATCACATATGTGGTCATCGCCACGTACCATATACATAGATCAGAATCTCCATGATGAAGATATACAAAGGATCATGATCTCCAAAATGGCTGAAGATATAAATAGATCAAAATCTCCATAGTGGCTGGAAATGTCTGACATACACTAGAATCAAGTCATGAGAGCTGAAATCTCATGAACACTGGCATGATCAAGGAGGTAGCATATAAGAGATGCCACCAGTCTGGAAGGTCTTCTGCACAAACTGCTACAAGTACATGTCCTACTATGTGAATAGAGGTGTCGAGGTCGAACATAGTAGTCCATTGTCTAATTATCGGTCATTGATGTATACTATTAATAGACACAAGATTACCCATCGATAATGAAAATGGGAATCAAGGTACTAGAGTGCAAACTAACAAGTGTGAATAGATGTGTTGAGGTCGAACACTTGAGAGAATACATCGATCAGGGGACATTGATGTATTCCCAAGAAACTGTCGATGGGGAGAGAACCTGCCACTGATGACTGCAAGTCTCAAGGCACTCAAAAGGACTCTAGACTCCAATCCCAGAATAAATGATCTGAAGTCGATGGGATGAAATCCACTGGAAGGAGGGCATTAAGGAATCCCCCACCATCCAACACGAGGTACTCAGCAAAGCTGTCTAATGTGGAAGGACTCGATCATAAAGTGCACGAACTAGTAACTGTACCAGGAATGGCCGATATGCAAAGTCAAGATAACTAAGGAATGGCCGACACAGGTTTCAACTTCCTTTGAACAAGAGCATAACGACTTATGGTGACTAAATGAAGGCAGCATAGACTTGATATACAAACTGGGACATCTCTGTGACACAGGAGGCATCAACAGAGGCTCCATAGGGACTGGAAGCTTAACCAGTCGGTGGAGATAAACTCAGATAAACGAGTACAGCTCCTAAGTCAAACTATAACCCAACCAATGGATGTGATATACAGTGCTCTGTTCGAAGGTGACACGACTCAACAGCTGCCAAAGATAACATCTTTCCTTGTCCGGCTTTTTGGTTTTTTGATTTTTTTTGAACTTTTTCAGTTATTTGAAAAGCTTGAAAAAAGAATAAACTAGCTTTATAGTTACAAACTAGGAGGAGACGAGTGTCATGAGGGAAAACAAACTAGTTCCAAGTAGTGGAACATACCTATGCTCAATGCAAGGATACATATGTAGGATATCGACACTCGGGGGAAAATCCCCTCTTGGTAAAAAGGGAATCAAGCTGCCTAGGATATAAAAATGGCTCTGCATGGCTAGACATGAGACAATATCGGGCTATATGGCTGAAATGCAATGTCAAGGGAGCCGGCATAAAGCTCAATAAGGCAGGTAAAGCTCATGATAATGCATTCACAACTTGACATAAGGGGAGTCCGGAGGGAAACAGGCCAGCATAAGATCAAGAGGAGTATGAGGCTCTTGCGAAATGTCATGGCAATACTATACAATGGAATCCCACACCCTAAAGGAGAAAACATCAGCATGGGCACCAAATGCAAATAAGGGGCTAACTAGGGTACCCATGTAAAGGTGAAGCTCTACCACTCCTATCATGCCACTTCTAAAGCAGCAAGAAGGTTCCGTGACATAATAGAGTGGTTTCGTACCTAAGGTCATGGTGACATGGTCATAAGGTCATGCAAAATGAAAATGGTGGTGAACCTAACCTATATACCAGTGTAGACGTTATAGCTGAGATCAGTACGAACGGGTCAATCCAATGGCTAAAATGACACTGAAAATGGTCTTCTACATCACAAATTATGTCAGAAACGGTCCAAAATGGTTAGAAACTGTCAAAACTATAGGAAAGGGGGTAAAAAATTTCAAATATTTGAAAAATTTTCTATAAATAGTAAAAAATATAAATCATTTGAAACTTTTACCCGTTGGAGCTCTGATTTTCAACTGCAAATTCCAGGAGATCCAGCCGGCGGAATTCACAACCATTTCTTCCAGGTAGTTACTCATGCTCTCCTCGTGCATTTCAATATAATTTTTGTTGATTTTCATGGTAAAATGAGGTAGTTTAGGCCATCCATACATGAGCGCTACGGCCCACATGGATATCGAAGCTCTTTCCGCGTATAGGGCTGGCTATACGCGGAAAAGAGGCTAGAACCCGCGCACATACGCGGTTGTTTGAAAAACAGTCGCGTATGACGCCGTGCAAGTAAATTTACAAGAATCTAATGGACAAATTGGAAATTTCTCCTGCAGGATGGTGCTAGAATGGAGAGAGTGCGAGCATGGTGAAGTAGAGGAAGATGTAAGGGCTGATGCGATGGCTCAACAAGCTCTAAGAAGATGCGGACTCTACAAGTTTTGGTGCCTTGGTGGTTTGAGGGCCAAAACAAGACTACTAGAGATGCTGGTAAACTATTGGGATCCAGAATCAGAGTCCTTCAGGATAGATGTGATGTCTCTCACTATAGAGGTGGAAGACATATACTTTATCACAGGTCTATCTAGACGAGGGGAGGTGGTGAACCTTCATTCCCGAGGTGGGCTAGGCGGTGGGATTACTATCGATGAGTACATAGTTGTGTACTACTACCCAGATACTGAGAAGGTGGGAAGTCAAGTCCCTACCAATGCTATACAGATACTTGGCCTAAAGGCCATACTACTGACACTGGGTAGGATAGCAGGCTTAGCCTCACTCCATCAGGCCTCGCGGCCACTGATGTTCTATGCGATGGAGTGTATGAGACCGACCATATACGATTGGAGTACTACACTATTGAGCAACATGAAACACCAGCTCAGTGAGTGTAAGGCGGGCAGGATACGAAACTTTGGGTTCAGCAGCATATTGAGCATGTTTTTCTTCGAGCATGTTCCAGGATTGAGCCCTAGAGTGTACATTCCTCTCCACGGGGTTCGAGATCCGGCCCAATGACGTTGGGCAGATGCTATGTGCAGACTGGGGGTTGGTAGGGTGGCCAACCCATATCCAGCTGACTTCTTTCCATGGTGGTGACGACATATTGTTGCCATAGATGACTACCCCTATGGAGGGATATATTTTCGGGGAGATCCAAACATGCCATTACCACCAGGATCGGCATACAGAGAGATAGGTACCGAATCTCTACTCACTCTTTTTAAAGTTTTTTGAGTTATTTAATTTTTTTTGTATTTTCTTGATTATGAGGAATCAAAAAGACATGTTTTTGCGTGACAACACATAGTAACATCTACCATTCATGTGTAGATGTGGGACCATGGAAACCAAAGGGATTCCCATGTCATAGACAGAGGGGAAGAGGGGACGACATCACAGGTGCGGATGCGGAGCGAACGCTCCAAAGAATTCATACCAACTTCGTGCGACTGACTCATAGAGTTCCCATGGTGCAAGTCGAGGACTTGCCTGAGGCCATGCAGCGATAGGTGGTGGGTGTGCCACGCACATGGGTGCATTTATTTCGGCAGCTAGCTAGAGCCGTAGTGATGTATCATGATCACAACCCTCCCCCTCCACAAGATTAGACACCTGGGAGTGCATATGTTTTGTACGACCGTGTATTATATGATGGAAGCTTTGAAAGCTCCACTTTTGTATATGAAACTATGTATTACCACATTTTTTATATATATAAAAAGGTTTTATGGTGATCGGTTTATTTATTTACATGTATAAAAATGTTTATGATTAATTTATTATGAATGAAACAAATGCCAATCTAGCACATAGTTAGCATATGAGTCAGCAACTTGATTATCATTTCTTGGAATGTGTATATATGTAATACTGTCAAATTGTCATTCTAACAATATCACACGTAAGAATCTTCTCAATAACGTCGGATCTCTAACATGGTACAAACCATTGAGTTGTGACACTACTAACTCCGAATCAAGACATACCTCAAGAGATAGAACGCCATGTGAAATGGCATCCCGTAGAAGTTCGATAATGGCACTATATTCAGCAACATTGTTGGAAGATGGCCGTAGACATACACCTCCTGAAGATAGTACCTGACCCATAGGAGCATAAATCACCCAAGCAGCAGAGGCTGAGTGCTGAGTGTGACGGCTTGCACCATCTGCGAATCCTATGTAGGTGGAAGATTCCATTGACATCTGCCAAAAGAAATGGAAACTAATCACAAACCCGATCACGATAAGAAAAATACCTAACTATGCAAAGCTATACACTAATATACAACAAGTAGCCTTGGCTAAAGATCATGCATAGTATTTTTTGAGATAGAGCCCATTTCTAGGCTCCGCCAAAGCTATGCCTTCGTAATCGACTAACTCATAGGCACCCTTCTCTAAGACACGCTTAACCACGTAAGGACCATGCCACATAGGATTAAATTTCCCTGCCCCCAAGGGTTCTTTCGATTAATCCCATAAAAGGACCAAGTCTCCTTCACTAAACACTCTTGGATGGACAGACTTATCATATTGGACCTTAACGCGACGCTTATTAACCTATAGAGCCACTAAGGCATCTCGACACTACTCATCAAGTTGCTTAAGGTGGACCAAATGGTCCTCCAAAGGTGAAGTGTTTTGTAAGAGTTCCACAGCTAGCTTCAACGAAGGAATCTCGCATTCAACCGGAAATATCGACTCCACTCCATGCACAAGCTGATATGGAGAAAAATCAGTGGCAGTCTTAACCGTGGTTCGATATGCCCACAAAGCAGGGTATAACATAATATGCCAATTCGTCTTGCTCTGTGTGATGGTTCATTGGAGAATGGACTTAAGTGATTTATTCACTGCTTCAACCTGTCCATTCGCTTGGGGGTAGTAAGAAGATGAGTTCTCTTGCTTATACCCTAACTCGGATGCCAACTCTTCCATCATACGGTTCTGAAAGTGCGATCCATGGTCAGTGACAAGCTCCTTCAGAATCCCGAACTGAGTAATGATTTGGTTGAATACGAAGTGAGTGGCTGTCTCACCATCGGATTTTACTGTAGGCATTGCCTCAGCCCATTTCGTGAAATAATCTAGAACCACTATAATATGATGGTGCCCCCCAGCCGAAGCTGGGCTGCAATCCATAAAATCAAGCCCCCACTTGGTGAAGGGACCGACGGTGATAATGGGATGTAACAGGGCATGCTTCGAGCGCATATTTCATGCGAACACCTGGCAAGGGTAGCACCTCTTGACCGCATCAACACAATATTTAAAGATCGACGGCCAAAAATAACCTGCTCTCAAAATCTTTTGAGCTGTAGAAAGCCCAGATAAATGACCACCACACGCCCCTCCATGGCAATCATTCAGCACAACCTTAGCCTCCTCATGAGTTAAACAATGTCATAAAATGGAATCTACCCCACGGCAGTACAAAGTATTGTCCACTATAAGGTAGTTCTTAGAGACGTGACGTAATCGTCGTCGTTCATCTCGCAAAAGGTGAGAAGGGGTCCTCTGTGTTTGCAGATATACTATGATATCTCCATACCATGGGTCAGACGTTGAGATTAAGAATATGTGTTCATTAACAAATGTATCTTCACAAACCAACTCCTCGGCCTCGCTCAGGAAATCCGATATAAGCTCTGCAAAAATTAACGACTTCTTCGACTTTGCCGAAACAAATTCGAGATCGAATTCTTGTAGGATGACAATCCATTTATTATACTTTCCCCCAATCATCCTTCGTGTGAGGACGAACTGAAACGGATTGACATGGGCCACAACCAAGGTCTGGCGAAGGAGAATATAATGTCTCAAACGCTGAACCGCATGTACGGTCGCTAAAGAAATCTTCTCGACATGAAAATAACGAATCTTTGTGTCAATAAGGTTTCGGCTCAAATAATATATGACATGCTCTTGGAGCTCCTCATCCTCCTGAACCAATACCATACCAATTGTCTCTAAAGACGTGGCCACATATAATAGGAAATCACGGCTATAATCCGGAGGACTAATCATCGGGGCCGATGCTAGGGCTCGCTTAAGTGCATCGAAGGACTCTTGGGCTCACTCATCCCATTCAAAGGGAGTATCCTTCTTCAAGAGATGCATGAAGCCTCTAGTCAAATTGGAAAAATTGACCACAAATATTCACAAGAAGTTTTCCATACCTTGCAAACACTGAAGATGACGAATATTCTTTGGGGGAGACAACTGAAGTATTTCCTCAACCTTTAAGGGATCGACTCTTATGCCCTCCTTTGAAACGATGAATCCTAATAAATGACCTGACTTTACACAAAAGATGCACTTATGAGGATTTAATCGAACCGAATAGTGCCGGCATCTTTCGAAAACCAATCTCAAGTGATACGAATGACGCATTCTCATACGAGAACGAGCAGCGAGGTCATCCAAAAATACTTCAATAATAGACTTGAGATCGTGGAAAATCAAGGTCATTGCCCGCTGAAATGTAGCTCCGGCGTTTTTAAGGCCGAAAGGCATTTTCTGGTATGCAAATGTTCCACAAGGACAAATAAATGCAGTCTTGTGTTGGTCCTCAGGTTTAATCTGGATCTGATTATACCCAGAAAAGCCATCCATAAAGGAGAACACCTTGCTACCTGTACACTCATCCAAAATCTGATCTATAAATGGTGTGGGGAAGTTATCCTTAGGACAGGCACGATTTAAATCGTGGAAATCAGTGCATAGTCGGATCGCTCCTTTCTTCTTATCCACCGGAACGGGGTTTGAAACCCACTCTGTCAAGGGAACGGGATAGATGAAATCGACTTTCAACAACTTCTCTATCTCTGCCTTAATGGCGGGTGCTTTCCTAGGATTCATAGCGCGTAAATGTTGTCGAACAGGCTTAGCATTGGGGTAAGTCTTAATCTCATGTTCGACATCCCGAGGATCAATACCTGGCATCTCATCATAAGACCAAGCAAAAGTATCACAGAATTCCTTAAAGAGCTCCGTATATTTGAGAATCTCAACCTGGGAACAATCCGCCCCAATATAGACATTCTCAATGGTGCCAGGATTTCGAGAGATGTTGATAGAAATCATGGAAGATATGTTCGCCATGTTCCCATCAGCCATCTGGCCAAGAGAGCTTAATGGAATCATGGGACTACCAACTCTCTGACTAAGAATCTCCCTATACTCCTCATGCTCCAAACGGTCAAGCGATGGAAGGAAATATGATCTATGATGAAGTTCCTCCCATGGCGGCTCAACGCCTGACATAGCCTCGATGATCGCTTCATCTGAAGGGAAAACCAAATCCAGGCAGTCGTGGGAATGAGAATACTGTACTGCCCATGCAGGCAGCACATAGGGGTCTTCCTCCTCCATCCGCGAAGAGGAAGAACAAGGCTCTGCAACATCCATAAGATTGGATTGATAAGCTATCATGGTTGTAGGAAGTGGCACGTTGGTCTCGACAGGCTCACGCGAAATACTCAGTGTAGGAAGAATCCAAGGATCTTCCATATGAGTCGCGCGAAAAGACACTGAGGTCGTAGAAGTCGAATCCTTATCGGAACTAGATCCTATCATGAGGATTGGCGTAGGACAACTAAAGCTTCCCATAAGGGATGGATACATGCCTACACCCACACTCCCAGTTGCCGGCTGAGAGTGCTCAACGACCGGAACCGAAGTTCTTGAAGATGCAGTAACAGGGGAATTCTTGAATGTCATTTGATCAATCGTTACAATCTTCCTGTTATGTGGAAAGCATACAATGCGAAACACGGAAGAAGCAACGGCTTGCATACTATACATCCAGTTTCGACCTAGCAAGAGATTGTAGTCGAGGGGCGCATCAACTACCTCAACCTCTATCGCAATGGTCTTCCCTCCCAAACGGACTTTAAGGGACGAAATGATGTAGTGCGGCCTAAAAGATCTCCCATCAAAAGTAGTTAACATAGTCACTGACTTCGACAACTCTGGAGAACCAAGACCCTTCCAATAGGACAAAGACATCATAGATGCAGCAGCACCCTCGTCAATCACAGTGCGCTTGATGATCATATTAAGACATTCTATGTGTACCAAAAGCAACACATAGTAGGGCAAGCGAGGCTAATGACCTGTGGTTTCAAATTTGATCACTGAGGAAGAATCATCACCGTTCACACCAAGAGCAAAAAGCAAAGCCTTCCTTTGCGAAGGACAACTCTGAAACACTTCCAATGCAGACATCGCACAAGGAGTATGGCCCAAATCCTTGACAACTGAATAATTATGGGTGGCTTGGGCATTTGGATTATGCCCCGAGCACTTAAGTACCCCCTTAGGAATGCGAGGTGCAGCCTCAGGTTTATCCGCAGGTTTTTCAATGCGCAAAGGGGTTCCTGGTGGATCAGGTTCTTTGCCTAGGTTGGGTTGTGACGATCCATAATCTTTCGCATGAGTCACAACATTGGTAGCACGGACCATGTTAATGCACCCACGAGCACTAGCCTCTGGTGGATCATTCTCACTAGATTGCTCCTGGGACTTCGAGTTCATATTCTGGTTATGCGGTAAAGGGTTCGTTAGCACAGCTCGGCCTTGTGCTAAGAGTCTCGAAGCTTCAACAATTCGAGGGCACAATTAAGTGAGGTGATCATCCTTCCATAGCTTGCAAGGGAACTTAACCTTACATTTCACTTGCTTGTCCCCACCAGCATTCTGACCGTTCTTGTCATTATTGGAAGCATTCTCATTCTTATTCCCACCCTTTTGATTATTATTCTTATCCTTTTTTTATGTTCTGTCCGGGTTGCTGGTTACCCTTCTGGTTTGACGATTGCACAGAAAGTACACTCGCCGTTTGGGTGGGTTGAGACAAAGCCGTAGCTTGTCCCAAAGTAGACTGGTTGAGCGACAATTGACTAACTTGTTTTGCAACCGAATCTACAGGTTTCGCACTTGCACAACCCACAATGCCATTGGCATGTGGTCTAAGTTTGACCTTGGGATCAAAACTAGAACGAGGAGCGTTGGGAATAATCTCATACAACAAACCGGACTGAGCATAAATCAAGTCCAATTCCTGCGCCATAAAGATCGCTTGTTCCTCATTCTGCACTCCGGATGTGGAAACATCCTTCACGATATATGGCAATAAAGACTTGAGGAACCACTTGAGAAGGAACTCCGGCGGTATAAAAGCTTTAATTAATCTCTTCCGTCTATGCCACTCCTGAATATGATCAAAAATATGGGTGGCTTTATCTTGCTGAAATGTCGACAAGAGTTCAGTACCAATGTCATAGCGCACTGGTAGCTGGAAGTGATTAAGAAAAGTCATCGCAAGATCGTCAAACAAGGTAAAATCTCCCTTTGGTAACTCTATATACCATTTCGCAGCAGGCCCTGTAAGGGTTCGTTGAAATAGTCGCAAGCGGACTGAGTCTTGATGTAACGAATTTGAAGAGCACCAAAGGTGAAACGTGATAACGTGTTCTCTCGGATCCTCTCCCGGTTTGCCTTCGAACTTAGGTATGTCCGAAGGAAGCTTGGTAGGGACAGCTGACCAAGCTGGGTCATGAGCCATGGGATCGTTCGTAAGTCTCGATAAGTCAGGAAGGTTAAGCGTCACAAGGAAAGGAATCCTAGGATGATGAGGTCGATGGACCACTCCCTGGTTCACATAGGTTTGAGCACCACCATGGCCTTGGCCATAGTGTCCTCCTCCTGTCTGACCTATATAAGGTGATGTGGAAGTACCATAGTAAGGTGGACCTTGACTGGTAGGAGCTACGAAGCCATAATTAGGAGAGTAAGCAAGTTGTTGATACCTGCCTCCGTAAGGTGAAGAAACTTGTCCATACTACGAGCCGTAATAAGGTCCATAGGTCATCACATGTGACGTCCCATGGGACACTCCATAGGTAGGAAGATAAGATTCGGAAGGGGGAACATACATACCAGAAGTAGGTATATATGCCCCGGATGTAACAAGCTAACCACTAGAAGGGTGAATATAGCCTTCCGAAGCAACGGGTGGTATATGAACTTGAGACACAATCAGCCTAGTAACCGCAGTACGGACCTGACTCGTAGCCATATATCGACTCGAAGGACCACGTGGATAAGGTGGAGGATGTACATTTGAAGAAATCAAAATCGAGGACGAAGGAATCTCAGTAATAAGATATGTACTAGTGCCTATTGTCACTCATCTAGGACCTGGTATCCTAATCGAATCACTAACCCTAGACCTAGGAGGGGGATAAGATGTAGCTTCCACCACTGGGATGGAAGGTGCAATGTGACTAGTACTCCCAAACCTCTCCGCAAGGTAAGGAATGGGATTTCCCCTGGGCATAGTGGTAGGCTCAAAGTCGGATTCGACATGAAATGTCAAATCGTGCATAGGAAAACCAGTCGTAGCATAACTACCATAGCTAGTGCTGGCAGGTTCAAAGTGAGTCTCGGCATCTTCCGGCATTCCATACCGGTAACGTGTCAACGGGGAATCAACCCTAGGGTGAGTAGGTCTATCATGCAAAGATCTTATCTGGGAAATCACAGGACCGAACTCATCTAGGTCAGGTGAAGGATCCTATGTAGGAGTAAGTTCCCCATCGTCAATACGAACAAGAGGAGGTGGCTCAGGAATAGTCTCTGAATGATCCTCCATGGTGTGTGAATCAGTGTGTAACATAGTCCGCCTAGATAGTCTAGGCCCCTCTCCCAAAGGAGGAGGAGAAGTGGAAGGTAGAAGTCCTGCTAATTGACGAGAACAGCGTGGAATCGCACTCGAATCCACAATGACTCAACAAAAAGCAAAGACTCTCTATTTACGTAAACCCTAGGCCAACTAGCGTGCACAGAGAAATCACTAATAAAATCCAAATCCAAATGCAAGCAAACAAGGGCTATATAAGTGAGCTCCCGCATGAAGCAGGTATGTCTCGCCTAGGAAAGGCCTGAGCCTCCCATACACAACAAGCGGAGGTACGTAACCAATTATTGTGGCCCTCAGCTTCAATGCATAAAGCGACTGTGCTGTCCGACCCCAACCTGGACGGACACCTGCAGAATAACCTCTACAAGTACCCCCTCGATATCCTAGGTAAGGTCACTAAGGTCACCTCAATAAAATCAAAGCTCAGGCGGACAGTCGCAGGTGGGATTGACCGTATGGGCAGGGTAGCAAAGCCCGAAACTCTTGAAAGAGCCCCCAGATACGAATACGATCCTAGAAATATCTACGGTGCTACTCAGTTATTACTAGGGGTAATCCCAATCAATAACCTCTCACACTGCCTCGTGCTTGATTCTCGTTTGAGAGGAGGATCCTGAGAACGATGATTATACCAAGGATTTCACACACTCCCTGGACAGACACCTAGATGTTGTTGTTTAGTGATCTTGGAGAATTGACTTACAATGAACTATTCCAAGATCCTAAAACCTAAGCTTGTTGGTGCACCCTAGAAAAGAAAAGAGTGCAATTCATTTTAATTAGTGTTGATTTTAGTTGGCTTTATTACTCAAAAATAGGATATGGTCGTGCAACTAGTGGTGTTATGACGCAACATGAAGTAAAATGCACACCGTAACAATCAATGCAAATGCATTGTGTCCATGTAAACAGGGTATGGTACTACATGAAATGCAGAACTCTTCTTCAAATGATGAATGCAAATTTTCCTAGATGAAGTCTTAACTAGTACTCCAAAGCAAATCTAGATCTAGTGCAAGTACAATGCAAAGTGAAAAATGCAATGCATTATGATAAGCAAATGTTTTTGGATTTTTTGAAAATATAAGAGATGCAAAAAGAAAAAGAATGATTCTACCACCTCGAGACTCTGCAAGCACACATAAAAAACATCCAAGCAAAGTACTAAGGTAAAATAATTCTAATGCACTAATCTCAAACAAAAAATCGAAAATGCCATGACAAGAACTTTCCTAAAAAAAAAAAATTAGGCTAAAAAAAACGTTTCCAGTTAGAAACAGAGGTCAAAACAGACTCAGGAAGTGCCAAAGGAGACTCAACAACTAACAGCATTCACCCAGCAACCAATTAACTTCCACAAAAAGGGAAAAATCCATGGTATATGCGATTGTTCGCAGTAAACCTGTGTGTATACACGGAAATCCCAGAGGAAACCCCGTGCATACGTGACTGTAAATCAAAAACCCACATATAGGAAGAAAAGGTGCATAAAAAAAGGCAAACAGACAGGCTAGGACAAACTTCACTCCAATCAGACTCTACCAGGCATACATGCCCCCAGACCCGACACAGGAACAAGAGAGAAAGAGCAATTCAAATACATTGAATGCCGAGAAAATCACCCCCAAAGGACAACTACTAGGAACTCCCCAGAGGAGTCACCAATTCTGTTACGGAGATAAATTCCTATGGCTTGGGGTACCACAACAGGCAGCTTTGACTCCAGAAATCAATCTTTCCCAATATGCAATAGAAATAAAATGTCTAACACTAAAGGATCAGACCTCGTACCTTCTTTCAGACGATTGAAGTAGATCCCCATTGAGCTTTCCAATCTTCAGCTTGAATTGATATAACACTTCCTCAACAACAAGTAAACAATACAAGCATACTATATATCATGGTGTTAGATCTATTCTAGCATATATAATCAATAATGTAAAAGCATTTGACATATTCCAATGGATACAATATTCAATCAAATACACATCATTGGATAGGAAAAGATAGTTCTTATTAATATAAATCAAAGATTACAAGATAGATACAACCTCTGACGGCACGTCTGTGAACCGAAGAAACTGAATCCCCCACTTGGGCCTCCACCACCTCAATCCTCCATCTCACGATAGCAAGCTCACTAGAAAAAGGAAAGCTTGGAAAGAACACAAAAGTGCTCCAAAGGGACAAAGGGATGCAGACTCAAGTATAAATTCTAGCAACAATGGACTATAGTTTCTTTTCTTC